>VUQG01019984.1:0-13981 GCA_015106755.1 Etia nguti
TTTCCCTAGTGAGAGTGTTGTGCTGGCATTTTCAGGATTTAACGGACCAAAGTTTAATCTAAAGAAAAAGACTTTTGACAAAATATACTTTGAGAACAGTAAGCAGATAACCACAAATACACTGAATATTAACAAAGGGAAACAAACAAATGCTTTGACTTGTGTCCTTTGTCAGTTTTTGAGATTTCCCCTTCCTACTCATCGCAGATTACCCACAATAATTAAACCTGCACACTAATACGTGGGATTTTTGTATATTCATCGATAGGGCTCACCTCAGCTATAATTCTCGTTAATGAGGGCTTTATAATTAATGTCAATCAACCTACTGCATCTGCGCCTTCCCATTAGTGCGCATCTAGGCATTCTAAAATGGCACATAAGCCATTTGGGCTCTATCGGTCTGCCCCCTGGCATCTGCAGTGCAGGGAGAACTATCAGCTGGAGTCCCAGAGGTCGTTCTGGCTCAGCGGCTCCTCAGCTGCACTTAACCCATAAGTGGTTAAAGGCTGGGAAGGAAATCACTCTCCAGTATCAGTGAAAGGGAGGGGAGGAGATTTAATGAGTACCCTAAGCACATCTAATGAACCGGAGATCTTAAGAAGCTACTGCTACCGTTGACAATATGTAGAGCTAAGAACAGACGAAGTTGATGAGGCTGGAAATGGTTTGACTTCTTTCTGCGTTATCAATACCGAAAGATGGACATTATAGTGAGCATGGGGCTGGACACTATGGAAAGAAACCCATTCTCTCAGAAGAAGAAATGTTATAAACATAAGCTACATGGTCGTACGATAGAAAAAAATGTTGGTAGTGCTGGATATTTAGTGCAATGGTTTTCAAACCCTGAAAAAAGTAAACTTCTTCAAACTGATGAACAGATAACAGTTTAAAAAAATTAAGGAGCTACAATGTGCATTTTGTAGCTAAGAAATGAAGTGAAAGTGAAGTGAGTGAAATAACTAAAACCCCTGTTCCCAGCGACTCCAATTAACACTCTGCTGTACAGTACACATTTAAGCTGCTGTAGAGTTCAGTCTACCTCAAGTCTGCCCTAACTAGCTTGATCCTGTCAGGGGCTTCAGCAAGGAGCAACAACATGTCTGTCTTAAGTGAGAAGATATTACAGTTTATCCTTTCATCTCTCTTTCAGCTGGCAGAGAAAGGAGAAATGTTTTATCTGCGAGCTGAGAGCTAAGAACTCCATCACATATAGCTGCAATGTTTAGGCTGCAGAGAAAAAGTTATTAATTAATTTAAAACATAATAATAATATTTGCAACAAAAACTAATCAGATTTAAATACCCCTGCAAGAAATCCAAGGTCGCTTTACACAAAAGTCAAAGCCCAAAGGCTTCAGCGAACAGGTGGCATTTGAACTGTCTTTTGAAAATGCCCAGGGATGGAGCCTGTTCCAGAGAGCTGGTGCAGCAGTGCTGAAGCCTTTGTCCCTGAAAGACTGGTGTGAGAAGTGGAGACTAAGATCTTTATCTGCGTTCTGCAGATCTTTATCTGCAGAACGCAGAAGAAAGATGAGGTCTAGAAGAGGATAAGATCAGAAAAATGCTGAGGAGCAAAAGCATGTTGGGATTTGTAAAGGAGGAGATGGATTCAATAAGAGATACGGTACTTGATTGGCAGCTTAGCCGTCATCATTGCCAAACTCCAGCACATAAGTGTAAGGGTGATGTGTTTAGGTAAGAACTCTGAGCAGCTGAGTTCTGAACATAATGCAGTGTGTCCAGGGCTTTGATAAACAGACCAAGCAGGAAAATGTTACAGTAGCCCAGGTGGGAAGTACTGAAGACAGTTTCAGCTGAAGAGTCAGAGAGCATTGGCCAGAGCCTGGACATGTTCATTAGGTGGCAGTTTTAGAGATGGATTTAATATGTAGTAAAAATGACGGAGAGTGGAGGAAGCCCAGGATGACACCAAAGTGGTGGAAAAGGTGAGATAGAGGTGCAGATTGGCCACTTTTCCTAGCAGTGACCTGGGAACCACAACCAAAGTTGAGTTTTATTACTGTTCAGTTTGAGAAGATTGGCTGACATCCAGTTTTTGATGTCTACGAAGAAGCTGACGAGAGACAAAGGAAGATGATCTGGCCAAGAGGGGCCATTTAAATGATGGGGGGAAAAAAAAGAGGGGCCACTGGTGCTCCCATACAGAGCAATGCTGCACAGGCCTCGCACTAATCCCAGCCACCTGAAAAGATAGCTGCTCACCTTGAGCTCAAATCCCTCCACTGCAGTCATGGGCACCTCGTATATTAGCAAGGGCTGAGAGTTCTTGGGAGAATGCCGTGCTGCTAAACCCACGCCTTAAACCACCTAGGGAGAGCAGACCTGTCCACCATTTTCATCGATCCCTCGAGTTCGGTGCTCTTCAAGATACACTTGAAGACCTTACCAAGGTGCTTTACTGGTTTGTCCATAATAGATGAAATGGACCAATAATCAAGATTGCGACATTGAAGCTCATGTGTGCCCAGAACACGATGCTTTCCAACCCCTGGAGGATCCACATACTTTTGCATATTTTTGATATTTTTTAAAGAAGTGTGTCATGTTACTGGATTTTGTTGGGACCTGTCGCCACTATATCTTGCAACCTGTCTTTATCTGTGCTTGGTCTAATCATAGAAAACTGACCACTTCCACACTTTTGATGATGTGTGACCTTTCTTTGGTATTATCTCTTCCTGAACAGCGGATACATTTTCCTTCTTGGCTTTACTCATCGGGACATCCTGGTTATTGTCATTTTTTTTTTCTCTCAGAAGACCAGTGTTGCGCTAACTTTACATACTGCCTGAGACCACATGTATGGTTTGTCTGATCAAATATTAAAGCCTACATTTATCATCGCCATTGACATTTTTTTCCCCCTCTATAAAATATTGTGATCATTTTATCGCCCAGCACTACTCACACTGTGTTTGAAAGAAATGGAGTTCCAAAAATATCCATTATAAAAAGGAAAGCTACCATTTTTTACATTCAGTGTTCAATGACATTTACATTTAACCCTATTCTGAATCTGTTTAAAGGATAAAGGAAGTTTGATTACACCTTGCAGATGATGTGACTTCAATGATGTAATAATGTCCTGTTTGTTTAAACTGTGGTGACTGTTTCCAGTCACCACAGTTAAAACAAGCATTCTTCTTCCAACTGTCAGTATGCAGGTCCCACATTACAGCACTCCAGTGGGTGTTTGTATGTGTTTATCCGCTGTCCCTGGCAACATATTGAAATTCACGCTTAAGTTAGAAAATGACATCCATCCTCTGACTGCATGAAATGTTGGTTGTTGGTTTTTTTTATTGTAACAAGGACAGTGTGTAAGTGAAGACATCAGTGACGAGTGATCCTCCAGGAGCAACTGTATGATCTGATGATCTGTTTCTCATAAAGTAAGAATGTTAAGCATAAAAAAACAGATATTTGTGCGGGTTTTGTTTACAAGACGGCAACTGGCTGTTATCTTTAAATGAACATGCAGAAATCATCATCAAGCAAAAACGGAAATCCATGGACAGCTCTGGCCTCTAGAATGTGCAGCTTTTCTCTGGGGACATCTCTCTGTTTTGTCAGAAGTAAGCTTTTGTCACACATCTTACAGAAACCCCAATTAGACATATTTGCAAGAAAATAAGATCAGCCAACCATGAAGTAATACAGCACCATAACAGCGTTATGATTCACAGCATTCCACAATGTAAGCAAATAAGCAGATAAGTCACTTAACATGAAAACGCCCTGTCTGGTCCTTCACTTCGTTACGGTTCACGCAAGAACAAATAAAACTGTGGCAGCACAAAAACATCTGTCTTTCTTCCCATGATACAAATATAAAGCTCACTCCCTCAAACTTCCCCAAAACCGAATCCTTCCCCTGAATCTAAACTGCCTGTAAAGAAGACATTTCCTCTTTTAGGCTGATTTTGGGAAACATTTGGAGCTCCACCGATGACTTCATCTTTGGACAGAGGTTTTCTTATTAGAGGACTATGTTTATAGTTTTTACAAACAAAGACAAATAAAATCTAAAACTGCCTTAGTATGGCTCCTGAAAAGCATTACACACAAGCTGCAAGTGATTTCAATTCCTAGCAGCATTAAAATCCACTTTCACTGAGTTCTATCGCTATACAGTATTACCACGCACCCGTGAGTTATTACTGACTGAAAATAAAAATATGATGTTCTCTGTAACGCTTGCCCATATCAATGAAGTCTTAAATATTTAAATTTTTGGTTTAGTGAGGTAAAGTAACCACCAAAGGGGGCATGCAACAAATCTGACTGTAGAATTGTGGGTGCAAATCAACATTTACAATAACAGATATGCTAGGCTGATAGCCGGTGCTAAGCTTTTCATACTTCTTACTTCAAAAAGTCTTTATGGAAAATGTCCCAAGTTTTAAAATCTTCACAAAACATTTTGAACATTTAGCCAGTTGAATATTATTAAAATACTTTGACATATGGTACTGCTATAGCAATCAATACTGGCCTATACCTGTTTTTAGACCAACAGACCCTTCCAGAAGAACATATTCCACCAACAGCTAATAACTGGTTAAAGTAGACATATGTGTCAGACAGTCGTTTATTTTGTGCTTAAGCCTTAAGCCTCTTAACCCTCTAAATGTGCAAATGCACAGACTTTCAAACACACACATATATACACACACACACATATATACACACACACACATATATACACACACACACATATATATATATATATATATATATATATACACATATACATATATATACACACACATATACATATACACATATACACATATATACAAACACACACACATATATGTGTTTGTATATATGTATATATAACCAAATGTTTTAGTTATATCAACTTACAGTTATATCAAATAACTGAACTGAAAAAAATACTCATAAAAAAATAGCTGAAATAAAATTACCAGCTTGATCGCACAGCTAAAAGCGTCTCTGACCTCAAGTTCTGATGCATTTTTTATTAAGCTGCAGGTTTCCCAGGTATCCCAGACTGGCATTACAACTACGTGTTGAACAAATTGGGCACTAAACAGGTTAGCACAAGGCCAAATAACACCAAGTAATGAGCCACTATGGATAACTTGGTGTTAGTTGGTGGTGGATTACTTCTACTTACTGATAAATTACAACAAATACAAAATCCATACTCTTGGACAAAGCACGGAATAGCTGCTAAAACGCACTTTAGTCTTCTTCACTACTCCGCTCTACATTACATACCTTCGTCTGACAAACCAAAAAGCATCCACACTGACTGAGCAAAAACTGTGAAGCTCCTGAAATAGGTCCCTTTTCTCCATTAGGGAATGAGTAAATATCCCTACGTCTTTCAAACATGTAGAGCTGCAGGGATAGAGCATCTCTGTACATGTTTTACTGACAGTGTACATTTCCTGAGAGGATTAACTGTTCATTAGTAGTATGCTGATGAAAAAGACTGCTTCATTTTTCACACACCCTCTCTGCTGTGTGACTGCATGCTTACAGCCAGTTTTATAAGTACTAGCAATACCAACTAATCATGATGGCATATATTAACTCATCTAAGCCAAAACCCATAGTTATTAGGGAGGTTCTGGAAACAGGTCTACATTGCAGAACTACTAAAAAAAATGGTTTTGCATAAAGGTACCGAAAGCAAAGGACATCGCTCTTTAAGTGGTTTCCAGCCATGTCTGTGGGCTCATGAACTCACGAGGGAACAAGGACACGAGACACGTCCTCCTCACATAGCAAGGAGTATCGAAAGGCTTTTACTACTCACCGCATCTTTCTCTTCTCCTCCACTGTCGTGCTGCTCCATACTGCAGAGCTTCCTTTTGTTTTTATTCTCCGTCCTCTTCATACTGACTGTAGAAACAGTCCTCGCGCGCGCCGGATTGCACCACTTCACCCGCTTTCCTGTGCCGTTTCCAGTATCCTCTCGGTAACTTCACTTAGCTGGCTAGCACAACGTGTCAGGTCGGCTTCTGTGGTTTTCAGGGACACCTCAGCGCCAAACTGAAATTCATGGCTTGCTGTTGCAGTTTGTTGACTTGCGATTCCACCTATGAGTTTGCTCCGGCCAGCCATTCCCGACTCAGAGCCCAGCTACACTTCTTGTGCTGACTCCACATCTGGAAAACCCGTTGTGACAAGCTGTCAATCAGCCTTCCTGCACCAGCAGCCACCGGTGTCTCCTTGAAAACAATAAAAGGGCAGTATGTGCTTTTCACAGGGATAGCTTTATATTTCTAGAAAAAATGTATCCGTGCTGCGCTTTTTTTCTGCCGTCTGTGGCAACAGTTCATTCAACCCGATTTAAGCTAGCGTCTTGCCGCTGAAACACTAGCTGAGCGGCTAGTCTGGCTGCCTGATAACATTTACCTGCCCAGAAAGACCGTGACACCCTGGCAGGTCTACCTTCCCTCTTAACGCTTCCAGATGATTCCCCAAGAGTTCCACCTCTTCCGTCTCTGTCTGGTGACTTCTTAGGGGGCATACATCATGTCTCGGGGTTCGTCCATCCTCACATAAAGGCTGATCTCTGCGAACACTGAGTTAACCTCGTTGTTGAACTGCAACGACACGGTACAGCTCAGCTTGTTTCCTGGCTCTGACACGACTGCTGGGGTGTCAGGTTAGCAGGAATACAACATCCGGTCCATTAATACCAAAATAAAAGTATCATTTATTCAATATGAAAAATGCAGGAAAGGACCGGAATCCACATATAATAAAAACCAACTATCTATCTAAGTAACTGCTAAACAAATAAATATATAAATAATAAAAATTCAATGACTATTAAAAATAAATATTTAAAAAAAACCTCTTTGTCCCTCCCAGAGTGTTCAATCTCTGACGTCTTTGTAGTAATAGAAAATAAACCAGATGGGGATAACATTCACTTACTTTGAAGCGATAATAATTATTATTATGTTGTATTTATTTATTCAACCAGGTTAGTCTCATTGAGATCAAAGATCCCAGTGGCACTAACCACTGATCTCTTTTACATAATAATTATAATAATTTGGGATTTTCCTGATGTGAGTGAAATTTGAACATTGACAATGCAATGTGATATCGGTAACTCTCGTGGTAAAAGAACACAAATATACTCTACTGCCATTTCAAAAGAAGAAAATATATTTTTGTTTATCCTGAAAGCAATGTACTGAAGTGAATATATCGTTATATTATGTCAGTATTGCAATATTATTTAAGTCATTTTTCGCAATTTGCGCAAGGGCAAAAAGTTTTATTTTAAAATGCTAATCCCCTTCACACCTCTAGTTTCGAGCTCATCTACACCCTGCGCTTGGTAGACGATTTCTTGATTTTGAAAAAAGATGATGACGATTATAAAAAAGCCATACAGACTCGACACATGAAGGAAATAAACTATTTTCTTCCTAAAACTTAAAAGCACACGCACAGAGACACCTTGTATTAATTCCTTTATATCGACTTACTTTTGCATGTTCGTTGTGTGTTGGAGCAGTGAAACAATTCCACGAGGTTTGTTGTTGTCTGCTGCCACCTATTGATGAACAACTAAACTGCTTCGTATGTGTTTTCTGTGTGTATGTTTAATGTAACATCCTGTATTTTTTGTGACAGTGAAATTAACGGATAGCCTTATAAAGTGATATATATTTTAATGTTCCATATATAGCTGCATATAACATTTAGATATTAAACAATCATATATTTTATTATCTAATAATATGTATAATTAGTGTGTATTTTAGGCTTATATGTTGTTTAATGAAATCCTTTTTTTTTTCCTAAAGAGGGAATTTTCTTGTCACGTTGAGATCCTTGTATTTAAACTACATGGCAATACTTTGATAAATTGTGCCACATGTGTGACTTCGTGCAGTCAGATTTTCCTTTATCCCCACAGTAGCCTTATTCTATCTTTCATTGTTAAATTTCATCAGGTACACCCGTTCAGTGTTTCATTAATGCAAAGATCTAATTAGCACATCACGTGTCAGCAACTCAATTCATTTAGTCTTGCAGTCATGGTCAAGTTCAGGTTGTACAGCAGCAGAAGACCACACCAGGTGTCACTTCTGTGCTGATTAGGATAACATTGACTGGGCTGATGAATCTCAAATTCTGCTGCAGCATACAGATGCTTTCATTTAGTTTATGTGGCATAAACAAAATGAAAGCATGCCTGTATCCACCCTGTCTTGTACCAGTAGTACCAGGCTGGTGGTGTAATGTGGGGGACATTTTCTTGGCACCCTGTATGCTCCTTATTACCAAATGAGCATCATTTAACAAATGTCTGAATGAGTATTGTTGCTAACCATATCCATCCCTTTCTGATCAGTGTACCCATCTTCTGATGGCTGCATTCAGAAGGATAACACACCTTGTATCACAGCTCAAATATCCTCAAACTGATTTTTAAATATGACAACGAGATCATGATAATTTACCCTCTTTCTTTTTTAATGCTCGGATATTTTGAGAAGCACTATGTGATTTTTGTCTTGAAAGGTGCTTTACTTTACTGACTTTACTATCACTTTCCTCAAATGACCTCCCAAGTCATCGCATTTAAATCCATCAAGACACATTTGGGGTGTAGTAGAATGGGATTATTGCACAAGGTGCTGGAAACACTCTTTGGACTTTGTTGTCTATACTGACCAAAATATGGAGATGTGGTCAACTGAATGTGCAGCTGACAAATTTGCAGGTTTCCAACACCTTGCTGAATCTATGTCACAAAGCCAATATGGAGTTCAACCCGGTGTAACTAAAGAAATGGCCAGTGAGTTTACCCTTACTCTTTAGTATAAAATGATTCATAAATTTCAAAACATAAAAGGAAACAACTCATATTCACTGTATATCATGTCTCCTTGTAATTTAACATGTATGATCACTTTTTAATATAAGAGTTTTAATAAAATTTTAATCTTTAAATTTTTTACACCTCTGCTTTTATTTTGTATTTGCATTTCCTTTTTTATCACTTGTCTTGCTTATTGTTGATCTTATAATCAGCATTTAATATAGTTGATTTAAAAACAGAAAAACTAGTGACACTTAATTTTGTGTAAGTCACATGTATGATCTGTTATTCCATTTTGGTTTTGTTCTGAACAGCATTTTAGTGCTGAATAAACACTGTTTATGAAGTGTCCAGTATAAAAACCTTCACTGTATTTGCAAGGCTGTGCTTGAGGTGAACAAAATAAAAAACATGTAGTAAAACCTTTTTTTTTTTTTTTTTTAAAAACTACAAACATGGCAGATATTTTTTGTCCCCTTTTATTGGAAAGATCTTCACCACAAAACATTTTAATAAAGAGAACAGGCTTAAAAATACAAATGGCCTTCATCCAAAGACCATCTCTTCTCTCTGATGTACATACTACCGTTAATATGCACATATGAGAGGTGGCTCCTAAAACAACTCTGACACTACCCAAAAAAAACTAGTTTGACCTTTGACCTCTAAGGGAAAACAGTCCCAAACTGTTTAAATCTCATTTTAAACCTGATTTAACAACATGCAAGTTGTCTACTTTGGTTCATTTATTGCTTCTTAACTTCTTATAGTATATTGCTGTTTTATGTCATTTAGATAGCTAAAAATGCCTGGGCCATTAAAAGTGCTTCATACTGATTGTCACATGCATTCATCTAACAGATAATTTGCTTAAATCAGTTCCGTTTTAGAATTAAAGCAGTTGACATGGCACTTTAATACTCAAGCTTAAAAACAAAAGCAAAGAAACACAGAGCTATGTATTGCACAGTAACCCCAAAATTTGCATTTTTCAGTAAAAGTATTAGAGGGCAATAAAGCCACAGTTCATGCACAAAACAAAACAGGTGACCTACAATACAGAAAAAAGTCACGAAAACAAACTAAATAATAATAATAAACACAAGAGGAGCCAATGAAATAAAATAAACTGTGAGTGTCGCAGTCAGCTTCCAAAGAAAACGCTTTCAGAGACATGTTTATTTTTTTAAATATCGCTGTGACAAAGCATTAAAACACACAGATACTGACAAATTTAGCTAAAAACAAAAAAATAAACACAGAAAAAAAGTTTTTTTTTTTTTAAAAAGAAGAAGACGAAGAAGAAGAAAAAAGAGATGCTATTGGGTTTTTTTTCTTGTTACAAAAATGAACTGTTATCCTTTCTGGACCATTTATTAAAAATGTATCTGACATGTATCTTTTTTACAAGGTTTATCAAGCCTGCAAGTTGATGGTGCCAGACCCACATTTTAAAATATCTAAAGATAAAGGAAAGATTGTCTCCATGTCTAACAGAAACAGTGAAGTTGGACGATGGTGAATCAGTGACACTAAGCTGCTGTGTTACTTGAAAGCAAAAGTAAGAACATCACCTACCAGCTACACGACCGACTGCACGTCTTTATGTTCTTTTTTCATTGAGATATTAGGACAAAAGTAAAACATAACTACCTCTGGGGAGTATGGCTTTGTTTCCACAACATGGTCACACCACACGCATGTAATTCTACACACAGACTACAAACATGAGCCTCAACAGAGGCTGAGAGGAAGCACTTTGGCTTTCGCTTTTTTAACTCTCCCTTTTCGTGCTGGCATTAAATAGATTTTTCCATTTTAAAATCCCTGCTGAAGTAACAAATGTGAAGCTGCTTCCTGATTTGTGACTTTTAAACTGTGAGTCAAGGGCATCCTCCAGAAATTGCTGATTAATTTGCTGATAAATCTAAAAGTTTTCAAACTGTTTTAAATTTAGTTCCATTCTTATTAAAATCTGGTTTAATAGTAATAATGCAAAAAGACCGCATCAGACAGATGCTATGAATCATAAACATAAACTTCAGCCAAACTGAGATTTATCTCATATGAACAAGAAAAACCTTTGAGTTCCCTCCAGGAAAGTCCTGCAAACATCCACACAAATTATACCATTAATACAATTAATAAAATAACACAGACGGAGATGGCAGTGATGATGAACTCTGAGCTACAGGAAGACTTCCTGCAGGGGGAGCTGGTGGTGAGTCCGTCCCTGGGCAGGAGAGGAGGAAGAGCTACAGGGTGAAGTTTGGGGCTTCATGACACTCCAACCAGGAGACATGGTGAGCTCACAGAAGCGTCCGCCTGAGATTTCACCTGAAAGACAGTTGACGAAAGATCCAGGAGGTTTCTATGGAGTGGATCTTATTTCTACACTATCTGTTAAATAGAAGTCGTATATAATTTAGGATTTTACACTTGTAAGTAACTTTACTATTTCTTTGTGTTTAACACAGGTATCAGCTTCTGATTGCTGTTTATCAGTTTTCCTTTGTCCCCTTAAAACACACGTATGCAGAGCATGACCAACCTATTGCTCAGCCAGTGATATTAGACATTTATATCAATTTTAGTTCATAAAAAATGTATGTGTATAAAAGTAAGTATAACAGTAACCACATATAAAGTCCAATAATCTCGTTTGCAGTTAAAAATGACTGTTTAAAAATAAATGTTATTTTTTTGGTTTATCTCCATCAGACACTGCATTTCTTCGCACTTATTACTTGATAACAGAATCAAAAGAAATAGTAATCCTGGGTAAGGACTAGAGGCCACACTCTTAAACTGGTCAGTATGGTCTCACTGCACTATTTGCTTTTCTAGTAAGGAAACTGATGTTACTAGTTATTGTTTTTGTCCAAATGATGATTAGCAAGAAAAACGAACATTAGCAAGGAAAGCAACATGTTAGTGTTTGCCTAGTCTTTAACATACAAGTATGCTGTTTACCTGTTTAGTAGTATCTCAGTCAGCTTTACATGCTGCATGATTATGTAGTATTGAAGTGGCTTTACTGGCTACATGCAAAGATTTTTTGATATATACTGTAGGTTCTTAATCAAAAAGCAAGCAGCTTCACCACCAGCACACATGCCAGACTGTACCTTTACCAGGCCAGAGTTTTGAGGATGAGGATGAGGAAGAATAAAAGGAGGAGAGGACTGAGGGAGAAGAAGGAGGAATGGGAAAAGGAGCTTGGTGAAGGGAAGAAATCCTGAGTTCATTCTCCTGAGGACACTCAGCAGGAGACAGGAAAGAGGAGGAAAGGTAAAGAAAACAAACATCTTTGTCTAATGACCAAAAGTGTGAGGGATGTCATCATCCACCCACTTAGTTGTTTTCACCTATGGGAATACAACACTCATTGTGGATAATGATACCAAAACCAGGATTAATATGAGGTAACGAGTGAACTGACCTGTAAGTTGGTCTTGGCTTTTCTCAAGACATCGCGTGTTCTCAACACTGTAAAAAACCAAAAACATTCAGAATCATCATCATTTCTTTTTCTGACATATGCAAACTATAACAACGGTGAAAACATTACACATGGCCAAAGTTTCATATAATTGGATTACTGAAGACACAAAGTTATCCCCGAGTCAAAATCTCAAGCTTTAGACTCATAAATGCTCCATTTCAGAGTCTTATGAACAAGAGTGTTTTCACATTGCTGTCCCATACGAAGCACCTGTGGCTCCGGAGGTGGAGCAGATCATCACTAATCAGAAAGTTGGTGGTTTGGTCCCCAACTTAAAAGTATTTTCCAAGTGCTGTTAAATAGAGAAGGATTTTCAAAACCATTAATATATGTGATATTGTTTTGTGATATTGCCATTAACCTTGGTCTTCAACACCCCACAGTTTTCAGTGATATTCAAATCAGGAGTTTGTGCAGGACAGTCGATAATGTTCACTTACTTGTACTGGAAGACAAAGTGACAACCTAGATCGAGTTTTTCTGACGACCGCTTGAGGTTTTCTTTCAAAATCTTCACATATGCTTGTGATTTCTTACATTCTGATGATACTCCCAGGTCACCTACCCATTTGAAGGTTGGTTGTTCGATCCCTGGCTGCTTCAGTCTACGTACATGCCAAATATCCTAACTTGTAGAAAAAAGGCAAGTTTTGTAAAGTGCTTTGAGTGCTCATGTGGAGTAGAAAAGCACTATATAAGAAAGAGTCCATTTCCAGCCACCGCGTGTTTCACTTTGAGGACGGTGTTTTGGGGTTGTACGCCTCTTCAATCATAAGCAGTCTTTAGGTTTAACTCATTTGACCAAAGGATGTGCTTCCAGTACGTATAATCTTTCTCTGGGTTGTCCTGGAGTTTTTCTTGGGCTGCACCCTCGCAGTCTGTTCCTGTGCATGGTTCTAGTGATTGTCTTCTTCTTGGTTAAGTCATTCACTTGTATCTTGGCAGCTGTTTGGGGATCTTTAGATACACGTCTCACTAGTTTTCTTTGAATTTCACTTCCTACCTCTACCAGGCTTGTTCTGTACTGTGCGCCTCTCTTTGAACTCTCTCCTGTCACTCCAGTTCTTGACACTTTAAAACACCATGTATATAGATCTCAGTTTTAGACTAACTTAGTCTAACCCTCAGTTTTAACTTGATATTACAAGCTTTGAGCGCTGCATAGTTGAAGGACGTTATTAGACAGGAATAGTTTGTGCTGAATGACTAGAAATTTTTTTATGCTTTCTAAAAAACAAAGTATATTTAGAAATACTGTGCTGAAAATCCCTTGCTCTATTAAAAAAATGCGCTAAAGAAAATTTTGACAAAAACGTTGATTTTCATAGATTTTACCATATCCCTTATAGTGCCAGCTTAGGCATGCAACTCTGGCTTTGACCACAGAAGCCCCGCCCACAACCTGTTCATACATTTTATTTACAAGTGTAGCCAATAAAAAGAAATCTGCCTTAAAGGGATGGGAGCCTCTCTACAGTTAACACATGGTTTTACATTTGCTGTTAGAATTTTGTGGGAACGTGTACTCACATTGGCTGACTATAAAGTGCTCCATGCTATCTTTGGTGCCGCTGGAGCTCTTCACTCTCTCCATTGTGTCCTTTAGAGCCTGTTCTTGCTCT
>VUQG01019986.1:0-35204 GCA_015106755.1 Etia nguti
CCCATGATGCACTGAGTGTTTCTTCTTCAGTCACCTTTCTAACTCACTATGTGTTAACAGACCTCTCTGCACTGAATCATACTTGTTATTAATCTCTGGCTCTCTTCCACAGCATGTCTTTTATCCTGTCTTCCTTCTCTCTCCCCTACCAGTCGCGGCAGATGGCCGCCCCTCCCTGAGCCTGGTACTGCCGGGGGGGTTCTTCCTGTTAAAAGGGAGTTTTTCCTTCCCATTGTTGCCAAAGTGCTTGCTCATAGGGGGTCATATGATTGTTGGTTTTTTTTCTCTGTATTTATTATTGTAGGGTCTACCTTACAATATAAAGTGCCTTGAGGCGACTGTTGTTGCGATTTGGCGCTGTATAAATAAAACTGAATTGAACATATTTACAGAGAATAGTCCAATAAGGAAAAAATATCCAGCAAGCATTAGTTCTCTGGGTGGATATGCCTTGTTAATGTCATAGATCAGAGGAGAACGGACAAGAGGGCAACAGTAACCACTCACAAAAACCAGGGTATGCAGAAGAGCAGTTCTGAAAGCACAGCACGTCAAACCCTAAGATTGCACTGGATGCTACTCCTGTCAGCTAAGAACAGGAACCTGAGGCTACATTTCACACAGGTACGCCAACATTGGACATTTAAGGACTGGAATAGGCTGGTGGTTTAGCCCAGTTTGTGCACTTTAATACTAACTTAGCGTAGTTTAAACACCACAGCTTACCTGAGTGTGGTTGCTGTCCATGGCCGTCTCTTTACGACCACATCTACAGTTTCTTTCAACTGGTTAACTCACCAGATCATAGAGCGGAGGTGAGTGGGGCCTCGGTGCTTACAGAGTTTTAAGCCCAAGATATTTAAAAGATGTCCACTCTCAGAAACATCTTGCAGAGCCAAGACTGAAAAAAAAAAATGAGTATGATGCAGTCTGGAGCCTAGGCTTTTCACTCACAGGAACTACTTATTTACATATACTGTCATTATTCAAAACTTAATATGTATCCTTTTACAGTGGTGCTCATATAACAGAAACAAACAGAGAAGCACAAGTCCTCTTTAAGATCCATTTAAAAACCATGACAAATAGTTAAACAGTAAGATGCCCTGTTGTAAAATAAGGGAAACAAGCACACACAATCAATAGTTGCACCTTTTATTATAAAAAATATTTACAAAGATGCTACAATGTTTTTGTCTTAATATAAAAAAATGCATACATTTTACAACGATAATTAGTCTTTGAAGTTCTAGCTCCCATTCAGACCAGAGTGACATCCTTCAGGAGTGTTGTGGTAAGGTATTAAGCGTGTCGTAATACTGTATTTTAGTCAATACATTTTATTTGCCTGAGTTAAACTCTTCATCACGATAAGGAACAATTTTGAAGAATGCATTTGATTTTCCACATATTTAGGAGAAAGGCAACTGTTTGCATAAAGGAATTAAAGGACATTTGATTTGTATACAGTCATTTTGAAACACATATGACAGAGCTGCATAGTAATTTGAATAGTAACCCGGTTGTTGTTATTACTAATAGTCCTTAAAAAGAAAACTTAGGAATAAATAGGTACTGCATTGGAAACAAAGGGCACAATTTGGATAAATACAATTTCATCGGGCCTCATGGTTGAATTGATAGGTCAACATGGCATGTCTGTACCTTGATAAAATAAATACAATAAATAAAACAACAATAAATTAGATGGGTTAAACACACAGAATTCTTCACTTGGAATAACAAATGAGAGAAAGAAATATGGCTTCTTGATGCAGTTATCACCCCGGGGTTTCTCCAAAATGCGTGAGGAAAAAGCTGCTTATTACTGATATTGGATCCATAATGACAGCAGAGCAGGAAAATTACTTCTTTTGTCTCCTGGCTACTGTAAACTTACCAGAAATGACAACTCTTGCTCCTTGTTTGTTGACTGGCAGCAATTTTCCTGCTCTGCGTAAAGCTTTTAAGAAAATGAAAGAACAGCGCCTATAAAGTGAGACGATGCCAGTCCTGACACCTGTTACAGTCGACTATACCAAACCATGGGAAGACACCGTCTTGAGACTGGCTATTAAAATCTTAAAAACCGCTTGGGAGGGAAAAATAATAATATCAAATGATGCCTGCAAAATCCCCCAGCTGTATAATGCAAAAAATATATTTCTATATACACATACGTACATATACATAAATTCCATTCATAATTGCTCAAATCTCTAGGAAAATATGCATTGATTTATAGATTTGGATTTACAATTTGTTCTGGTTTTTGATGCATGTAGTGTGATGAATTGTTTCTCAGTCCATGTAACAATAAATAGAACTGATGAAATGGCAGAGAATATGGCCAGAAGGAGCTAGTATGACAGAGTGAATGACGGACAGAAACACCTAAATAAGAATGCATCATGGTAGTTATAAGGTAATTATCTTTGCCTTCTCACAGATATTGTTGAGTTTTGGATTTCAGAACCAAAGTGGGAAACTAACTGCTTTGCCAACTCACCAGCATAGCTTTTAAATCCCCAGATTTGTTAATTTTACCATCACAATCGTAACTGCCAATTGCATTTTTTTTTTTTTTTTTTTAAATACAAAAGGTCACAACAGCAGATGTGAACTTGCCCAAGTGGCTGTTACAGGAGACTAACTACATCTCTAATACCCCCATCCCAAAATCTACTTGGCTTGCTGTTAATTTCCCATCTTGATCCAAAACCTCCAACAATCTCTATGTGTAACAATACCACATACAGAACACACACGTGTACTGTGCATAGTCTGGAAAGAGTCTGTGGCATCAGTACAGACCAGAGGAATGTTCAGAGTTTCAGGATCCCACTATGATCTCCATGATGTGGTCCAGTTCGTTCAGGTCTGACCTGCAGCTCGAGCTGGAGCTCAGGGCCGTGGGCCCATGAGAGGACAGGCTATCGAGCAGATCGTAAGGCCCCATTTTCGGGGCGCTCTGCATGCCTGTCAGCACCGTATCGAGGTCATAGTAAGACGGGTCCACATCTGAAAACAGTTCCTCGAGCGCAGGGTCAGGGGGCGGCGCTGGGTGCTTGATCTCAAAAGTGCCAAAAACCTGCTCCCCTGTCCTGGAGTCTGCACTTAACTGGTCCCCGTCTCCCTCCTCTCCCTCTGATACACACTCCTCGCTGTCCTCCTCTTCTTCCTCCTCGCACTCACCATCTTCATCTTCCTCCTCCCAGCAGGGCCCCATGCCAAAGGGACCTGCGAGGTAAGAAGCCGAGGACAGCTGAGGGGAGACGGGTGACAAAGTAGACATGGTGACATCCGTCTCCACATCTCCCTCCATGACCACCTCTTCAGAGTGGTAGCCTTCCTCCACACCGACCACTGAGTAAGGCTTTGGGCTCTGCCCTGCCTGGGCTGCTGCATCAGTCTGTCGGCACAGCACTTCAGTGGCCACCAGGCGGTCGGTGGGACACTGCGCGGCTGCGAGGGCCTGCGTCATTATCTGCCAGGTGCCATCCTGGGTCATTTCCTCCTGGATCTGCCGCACCGTGTTAGCAATTAGAACTGAACGGCATAGGTTCGGCTCTACCAGCATGTGACAAAGTTGCAGCTTGATGAGCGACATGTCAAGCAACGACTGCCGCTGCAGACTGTAAGAGGAAGACAGCGTCCGAGCTGCCGCCGAAGGAGCTGCGGGGCCCTGGTCGCCACTGGAGACGGCCTCCTCCCCAGAGTCTGAGAACTTGCGCTTGGTGCCCTTCGGGAACATGTTGTCTCTCTTTTGTGATGGTGAGGAGACAAAAAAAAAGAAAAAAAAATCAGTGAGAAACACAATGGTACCACTTGCTTAAATATTAAGAAATGTGCCACACAGACAAACACAAAATTTGTACAGCTGTCAATTTCACTAGCTAAAATAGTTAAAAAGATTAAGTGCCATGTAATTAATTATGTAAATGTGTGATGTCATGAGGCTATGTGGTGTAACATTTGTGTGGACATGAGGGAGCTAGGGCTACAATCTGCTGAACTGCAGCTGTGACTTTACAAATAAACTACAGGCTTACTCTACAGTAAACAATTAATTGTTGTAGTTTTTTTCTTAAAGTTTGCTATACCTTTCCTGTTGAGAGGCACAGGCAATAGCAATGCAGCTTGGTCCCGGCTGCAACGCTTCAAGTACTTTTGTACGAGCGACAAGCAGCTTTTGTTCAGCACCATTTCTGCCCATTTTAGGCCAGTCTGAGGCAAGACTCCTGCTGGGCGGAACAACCACACTTTTAACAGACCACTGAGCCACCGAAAATAGCATGGTTACCGACTAAATGCGGACACTGCATCAAAGTAAGCACAGACTACAGAGACCTCTGTCAGAAAACAAAAACAGCACTCAAGTTAATTAGTGCATTTATTTTCTTTCCCCCACTGCCACCTGTGATCAAGAAAATCAAAAAGATATCCTAATCAATAAGGGTGCTTTTAAGGGGGTAAAAGTGAGAAGGATATGGAAAGTAACAGCATTTACAATTCACAGTACAATGTACCACCATGAGCCACTAATATTTACAAGGGATATCAGGTTTCCAGGTCTACGCACGCGACGCTTCAAAAACTAGCAGAACAAGATTTTCACTTTCTCTTCACTGAGGAGGGGAAGAAAAGCACAGTCAACTTCCTCATTAAATACCACTTCAACACACACATGTCTTACAGGAACAAAAAAATACTCCCGCTAATGTTAAAGGCCCCTCTGACTCCCAAAAATAAATGGGATGCAAGTGAATAGGAGACTGAACTCCAAACAGCAGCCTGTGGCATTTAATTTTCCATCAGACAGAAAAACAGTATGTGTAGTGTCTGGCTGTGTCTCCTCTGTGTTAAACCTGTGGGCAGGGCATTTGGGTCAATGATTCCAGTTGCTTCAAATTTCTATTTGTGATATACATTTTTTTTTAAAAGGGGAAAAAAAGGAAAACACAAAATTTTAAAAATCAGTACAATGAAAAACAACACTGATTCATGTTTAGCGTTAGGATTCACAGGGCACAAATCACAGAGAGGGTTGGATCACTTTACAGAAATTTCCTGTTTTTCAGGAACTAGGAGTCAAAAAGAAACTAAAATGCCCAAGACACTGCTGTTACTGTCATAAATCATCTCCACACCAAATTTTCATTTTTATTTTAGGATGCTTGGCCAAACTAAGGCCCATAATCTGTGCAAATTACATATTTTAACATTGACACAGTGTGTAGTCAGGGGTGTTGTGCAATAGCATACTAGCAAAAACTAGTATATTAAAAAAAACAAGACAAGACCTTGTGAGTTCACATTTAATAAAAAAGCATACATCTAAATTGTTGATCAATCAGATCACCACATTTTTAAAAAGTTACAATCCATGTCACAAAAAAAAAAAAGAGAGAAGTGGCTCTTAAGTACAATTAAAGGCTCAGGAGCCTGGAGGTCTTTGAGTCCTCGTAATCATAGAATAACATTTCCTGACAGTGGACAGAATAAAGGGGGGAAAAGGTAATTTATGAAGATACCCGGAGATCTAAAATGAAAAGGATGAGAAAACGATTATGGACGTATGTTGTCTTCTTATGTGGTGCAATAATACTGGCCCCTGTTAAATAAGAGATACTAGAGAGAACTACCTCCTTAAAGAAAAAAAAAAAAAGATGTAGTAAAAGGAAAAAAAAAGACATTAAATAGAAACAGGAAGAACTACAACCTGAGAGACGGTTCACTGCACACAGAAGAGAAAACAGTTTTGGACATGACAACTTTTTTTTTTTTAACATTATACTGATAATTGTTTTCGAACACCCTATAGTTTAGCATTTTTAAAGCTTAAGGATTCTACTCTGAAATTAGAATTAGATTTCTGAAAACAATAGGAAAAACAGCCATTCATACATAGGTCATAAATAAAATAAGACTGAAAGTGAGTTATGTCCTAACCAGTCTGATCAGTCATCTGTAGCAGACAACATACACAGTGCCTTGTGTTGTGTTTTTCCACTGTAGGACATGCAAACAACTACAATCTCATACAATCAATTCCATAAATGTTCTTACATTTTAACCACTTAAAACACTTTCAATCAAGATAATATTGACAGATAACCTAACATGAGCACTAAATAACAACCAAACTCCTGATAATAACGTCTCAATCTGCAAGTGACATTTTTTTTAAACATTTACTTACTTTACCGATGAGCATGTATTGATTTTAAAATCCAAAGTGATCTGCTACAGACGCTTAATTTTAATGACTGATATCGAGATCATACTCAGTTAAATAGTATTCATTTACACCTGCACATTAATGTTTATGTATTTCAGAGCATTAAACTTAGTCGCACATTTTTTAACATGATTTCACAAAAATGCTGACATATGTGGTGTTCAAAAACTTCTAACATATCAGGAAATAAGTGCGGGGGGGGGCGGGCAATCACCTCGTGTAAATCAGTACTCTATTCTGATGCTGACATTACAGTTGTATTTACGTCAGACAGGCAGTGTAACTAAACTGGATTTAAAACAGTTTAAATAAATTTGCTAAACTGAGTGTTTTTCTCTCCTACTACGCTAGGAAGCAGAAGCCAAACAAAATGCAGCCCCGTTTTACGTCAATGGCTCCTAGCATGGCCCATCCCCCACCACTTTCACAGCCCGCCGTACTAAATGAATAAACACATTTTTAAAAAGCACTGCTTACATTTCCCCCACTTCCCTCTCGAATATATAGTGCTACTACTACCAGTCGCCAAATTAAAACCGCTAGAATAGCTGTAAAAAGCGGCGGAGAGCTTCTGGCCGTGACTGCCGCATGCTTTTGTCTTTTCAGCATCAGAGCTACCGAGCGACAATGAGGCCATTTTGCGCTAGTAGCTAACAGTTAGCCGGCCGGCTATGCTACGGACGGAATTTACACTTCTGGGTTGCTGCTAGCTAGCATAAAATGTTCCGTGAAAAAAAATGCCTCCACGGAGGTACAAAACCCTCGGCATTCGTTTGGAAACTTCCTCTTACATAAAACGAATGCTAGCGAGCGTAAAGCTAATTAGCTAAAAGCGCCCACCCACCCACAGTCCGCGGTCCTTCCTCCTTTCTAGCCAAAAACAAGAGTTTTCGCCACGGCGGGGCTGTTAAGTTCCCCAAAAACAACACACGGTCACCCGGGTGGCTAGTTAAAAAACACTATCGTCGGGTGCTTGAGTAGCCGTACTCACCTCGTGTTTGTGTTAATTTAATTCCCGTCTCGGTCATAGGATCGACAGCAGAGAAAGCGGAGATCAGGTTCAGATGAGATCATTCATGCCACGGCTTCAAAAACTGAACTACCTCTGTCCTGCTGCTGCTGCGGAGCGGACGACAGGAGGGGAAGGAAGGGAGGGGGAGGGGAGCCGACAAAAGCCAGCCATATGCCTGGGATTCCTCTCTAATGATTTCTCCCTGCTTTTCTCTCCTACTAATGCTTTAACAAACAAGCCAAAGCCCGCTGCTGGCTTTAAGAACAAGAAGTAGAAGATCTGATGTTGTTCTGGTTACTCTTTGTGTATTGACGCTGCGTTTACCGCTGGCCTTTTTAACAAGAAAAAACAATCTGTGGTGAGGGGAATTATACCCAGTCATGGAAAGTGACTCAGATACACGAATTTACTCCGCTACGTGCTGTACCTAGTATGTATGAGGTTATTGTGACATTTCTGTGTTATGCCTTTCGTTTATACCGAATTATTTAACTTATGCTTTCACTGTCTTTATCTGACAGTTACAACTACCAGTTTACTGAAACATATAGAAGAGTGGTTGGCAACAAGCCTTTTGGCTTTTATTGTGCGCGACTGGTTAACAGTTAGAAATCACCTATGATATTAAGTTGTTTAATTGAATTAGTTTGATGCTTAAATAGGTAAAATGACATAATACTTCCCAAAAAAGTTTATTCTGTTCATGAACAGAATCATCTTTTTGGGATTTACTTACCTGGATGATTGAGCATGCATCAAGATGGCATAATACTTATACATTCAAACATAAATTAGAACCAAATGCCTGCGAGAGAATGCAATGTTGTTTAGCAAAACATCATTTTTCTATGTTTGTATCTTATTAATAATCTAATAACCTTTTTACTCACTGTATGAATTATGAGCACTTACACTGTGGATTCAACCTATAGTAATACTACAGTTCTACACTGAAACAACAAATATCAAAACACAACCCAGTTTATTAATAAATAATAAAAACAGGAAATTCTTAATAGAAAATTGTAACAAGAAACCGATTATTCTATTTATATAATATTAAAAAATAGTCTTTAACCACCCCTCAATTCTTTATATTTTGTTAGGGAAATGGGAAATAGGTGAAGTGATTTATTGAAAATTGTGCAAATACAAATATAGCTCACACAACAAAAACTGAATGTGCACAATCCTAATCAACTTAGAAGTCAATTTTTGGTATCACCACCTTTATTCTTCAGCACAGCCTAAAATCTCTTAGACAAGCTTTCTTGTGATTTCATTAAGTAGGAATAGGAATAATCAGGAATAGTACTCCAGGCTTCTTGAAGGATACTCAAAGCTCTTCTTTGGATGTTGACTGCCTATTGTTCTGTTTTCTGTAAAGATAATCCCACACTGCTTCAACAATGTTGAGGTCCAGGCTCTGGGGAGGCCCATCCATGACTGATAGTGTTCCACAGTGCGTTGCCAATGATTATCATTTCAGTTATTCTGTAAATTGGCATGCGTTAGCCCTTTCTTCTTGTTTCCTTCCTTAAGAATTGCTTCATGATTGTCACCCATCCATTGAGACCGTTTCTGATGAGGCTTTGGCAAACCGTATATCGATCAACTAAAAGGCCAGATATGTTTCTCAGTTCCTTTGTCATGTCTTTGCTGATTTTGTCCCCCTGTTTCTTTCAATCTGCCACGTCTTTTTTGTTTTCATCCTCCACCTGTCTAGTTTCCTCAAATATTTTAATGTCACTTCTTTGATATGCCACGTTTTTAGCTAAAAATACTTTTTTTTATGCCTGTTATACTGTATGATACTATGGCATTTTACGCTTAAAGCTACAATGTAAAATTGGTTATGTGTATGCACAACAGTGATTGAGCCCATGAGTTAGATGGCTTCTTATGTTTGAATTGTCAGTCTTATTGTCAATTAATAAGTCAGGTGTTAAGCACCTTAACAAGCAATAAAACATTTCTCTGAAAATGGTCAGGTACAAGGACCGGACTGAAAATGAAAGAAAACATTTGCTTCAGAAAGTCAGAAGAACTATTGCTAAAGACCAGTTTATAAAAATAACAAGAATGTCTGGCTCCTTGGAAGTGAAATGAGGGGTGGCTCAATACCGTTGCACAGTACTGTATTTATTTATTTATTTTTAAATGAAATAATTATTCTTTTTTAATTTGAAGCCACTGAAAAAAGTTGTGAAACGGCCATTAAAAGACACCTGGTGGAACATCTCTCTATACTAATTAGGTTTGTTGGCAGCGGATCAGTAATATGACTGGGTTTAAAGACACTGCCACATGCAGACTGAGCCTCTGGTAGTTGTGGTCAGAACTCCCACACCACATTTTGGGTAATAGTGTGTGGATCTTACCCAGCGAGGTGTAAGCATGGTTTATACATGTTATGTGTGTTGAGACCGCAATAATAAAATCCTTTTGCTCAACCCCTTAACGGTTACTCTGCTTTATACTTGTTGAGTCATTGTATGCTCTGCACTGGTTTCACCAAGTCAAACAAACAAAATGCGTCTAAGCTTTTTCCTTTTGGTGGGGAGGGGCAGAAAAGGAGTTGCTTTTGCTTATGCTCGTATTTTCTTAAAATGCTGAAGAAATCATTCTGGTGGGGTAACAAAAAGTCAGCTGGTTTCAGTAGCTGATAGAACCGCTTTTAACCCTTTATAGTTGGGTCTGACTTAACTCGGTGTGTCATTTTTTCTTATTTTCACCTTTTTCTGTCTTGTTTATGTGGACAGACACTTAAAAGAAATGTCTTTAGTAATATATTGTATTGATAACCTGTGGAAATATTCTCATTCACTGGTAATTTTAATGTAATGATAGACAGATGCAAAGAACACTGAGTTTTATTCTTTCCCTGTCTACTAAAGAAATCAGAGATCTGATTTAAAAATCCATGCTAAGTCCAGAAAAAGACAATAAAGTCAAGTTCAAATTTGTTCGCATGTGATTATCCATCTCAATAGAGATCACTTTGATAAGTAAGCTGCATTAACAGTTTTTTTGAATTGTGTATTTTGCTCATTGATGGTTGTTTTTAAAGCTTCTAAATTGCAGGTTTAATAAGAAGTTAAACTGTACTTTGTTTATATCTTCCCAAATCATTAGCAGCCACCTTTGGAGGCTTTTCATTATTGTTTTTTTAAGACCCTTTAAATCTGATTGGTGTAATTACCAGTAATTATTATCGCTAATGATGCTTATTACCTCTGCCTCTGGATGTTTTCATTTGCAGCAATGGTTATCAGGTTATCTACGTCCCTGTTACCAGTACCTACACAGACTTTTAAATTCTCGAGCCTATAACATCTAGCTACCGATCTGTATCCTCGTTGGAACAATTATTAGACTTAACACCAAAACCAGAGGGTGGGGCTACTTTTTGGATAAGACAGATAATAAGAGTTCATTTAACTTATTAGAGGATATAATTTATTATTAAGTTATACACCAAACGGTAACTATAGTAGGTACACCTTGCTAGCACCAGGTTAGCCCCCCTTTTCCTGTCAAAACTGTTTTAATTCTTTGTGGCACTAATTCAGAATGGTGCTGGAAACTTTCCTCCGAGATTTTGGTGCATATTGACGTGACAGCATCACACAGTTGCTGTTCATTTATCAGCTGCATGTCCCCATCACCACCTCTCAAAGGTGCTGTATTGGATTTGGTCACTGTGGAAGCCATTTGAGTACAGTGAACTCACTTTCATGTTAAAAAAAACAAACTGTTTGAGATGAGCTTTGTAACATGGTTCATGATCCTGCTGGATGCTGCCGCCAGAAGCGGTCATAGAGTGAGGAACATGGCCAACAATACTCAGGTAGGCTGTGGCTTTTCAATTATGCTCAGCTGATATTAAGGGGCTCGAAGTGTGCCAAGAAGTTATGCACCACACCATTAGACCACCAGAACCACTGATACAAGGCAGGATGGATCCATGCATTCATGTTGTTTCTGAATGTTACAGCAGAAGTCGAGACTCATCGGCCCAGGCAGGATTTTTCCAATCTTTAATTGTCCAATGTTGATGCGCCTGAGTGAACTGTAGCCTCAATTTCCTGTTCTTGTGTGACAGGAGTGGTTTCTAGTGTGGTCTTCCGCTGCTGTAGGCCATCTTCTTCAAGGTTCCATGTGTCGTACTTTCAGAGATGCTCTTCTGCATACCCTAAAAAGTGCTACTTTTGGTGATTATGCAAATGTACTGTTTATAAGATTGGGGAAACCTGCAGTCAGCTGAGACTGAAGAAGTCACTTGGATGAGTGACGAAACGTTTCTCCCACTGAAAACGCTACGTCCAGATGAACAGAATCAACTTTTTGGGGAAGGATTTTCAAAGTCTATCTGTCTATGTACTTCATTATTTACTTACTAACTTATTTTAATTTTGTAGTTCCAGAAGTCTGCATTCCTAACGCGGAACTATTCTTCAGACTTCCGGCAAGGGGGGACATTTTTTTACCTCCTTCCACAACGTTCCGTTTCCAGCATTTTCTGTGCTCGGCGATTAAACGCAGGAGCACCGCTAGAGAGCCCGCAGCAGCCAGAGGCTTCTAGAAACAGCGTGCGCATCGGTGGATAGTCACCGGCAGACACCTGCTCTCTGCTTTTAACGTTACACGGTTAAACGTTTCTTATTATTTATTCAACAAAATGGCGAAGTGGGGAGAAGGAGACCCTCGTTGGATTGTAGAGGAGAGAGCCGATGCGACTAATGTCAATAATTGGCATTGGTAAGATCTAATGAAAGGACATTGGTTTTTAGCTGTTAGCCTAATGCTAACTTGACACACCGAGCTCCTGTTAGTATCAAACTGTAGTTTGTATGTTTAGGTTTGGATCAAGTAAGGTTAGGTCATTATTTTCTCTGTAGCCGGCTGCAAGTATTGCGGTAAATCAAAGTTTGAAATAATTAGACGAGCTAACATTGCAGGCGTTCTTAAGTAGCTTCGCCTGTAGCTAGCCGCTGAAGCTTCAAATGCATGTGTAACGGCTTTTAACATCAGTAGCGTTAAAATGCACCATGACTAATTGAATCTACTGCAGTATTCTGGTGTAATAACAAGCTTTGTAGTCTCTCACAATTGGTAAGTTTTCGGTTACCTATGTTTCATCGGTTACACCAAAACACGTGTGGTAGCCCCAATTACAACGTGACTGCACTTTTTATAGCTGCCCTACGCAAAATAATAGGAATGAATTCATAGTTTGTAAATATGGCATTTGTTCGTCTTCTGTAATGATCTCGGACCGTTTGATTACAGGCTTTTCTCTGCGGCAGCCATACTGATTACTAGTAAGGGGCGCTGTCACCAGTCAACTAGAATGTGGTTCCTCAGATTTGTCACTTAAGCCGGTCTGTGCCCAGCTTCCAGCTGTGGTTACCTCCTAAAATACATTTGTATCTAGCTGAGGATTAGAAAGCTGATGACAGAGGCCATCTGACTGGCTGATCCAAATGTGACATCCCGAGTAGTTACCAGTAATGTACACATTTAACTGATAGTTGTTTGTTTGTTTCCCCCTTTTGTGTTATGGAAATAAAGAAACCTTCATTTTAATGTTTTACAGTCTTAATCCTCATCATCACACTATATATTGTTTTGGGTTTGTTTGTTTTTTTAACACATTTAACTAGTTCATAATGAGTGGCCGCATAGGGGAGTGGTTTACACATTTCCCAAACAACCAAATCTCTGATTCAGTCATGTGAGGAGAGGTTGCAGTAGGAAAAGCATCTGGTGTAAAGCCTCTGCCAAATTAAACATGTGGCGCTTCCCGCTGTGGCAACTCCTTGTGAATAAGAGAGCAGCTGAAAGTACCATGATCTTCCTCTAGCTAGTTTACAATTGATGTGACTGAGCAGGTAAATCTTGGCCAATCGTAGCCTCTCATTTTCCAAACGACCAGTGTCAGACAGACATATGTTTGGTGACATGTCAGTGCATCTCATGTTTGGGATTCAGAAAACAAATTTCCCAGTTGAGTATGACTGGAAACACTTTTAATATACAGCGCGAAGAAAGCTTGTAAAGTGCACAATCTTTAGTTAAGGTGTTGGGGGTTTTTGTTCCCTGTTGGGATGTGCTGATTTATCTCTGTGGTCTCTGCTGGACTTTGCAGGACGGAAAGAGATGCAACAAACTGGTCATCAGACAAGTTAAAATCTCTGCTCCTTGGATTGAGCGTGGAGAATGATGAGGGAATGTGTGAAGTGACAGAAGTCAGCAAGGTGGAAGGAGAGGCCTCAATTAACAACCGCAAAGGGAAACTTATTTTCTTTTATGAGTGGAACGTGAAAGCTACTTGGACTGGTAAGTAGAAAACTAGCATTATTGTTTGTTTCATTTAAGGCAGTAGTTTGGTTTTAATTGCATCTCTGAAACTGGTCGTTTGGCTGCTAACAGTGGCAGTTACTGTCATTGCTTCCAGACTATAATTTAGCAGGCACTGAGACTTAATCAGCATTGTGCCAGCTTGTTTGCAAACATCTTAAATGCAGGGCACGATCTCTTATATGTTGAAGTTTTGCAGCTCAGCCTTTAAAAGAGAGATTTTTATATCTAATAGGGGAAAAAAGCTTCAGTGGCTTATAAAGAAGAGTATCAGAGCTAATATGTTGCATTTTTGTTATCAGTACTAAAATAGGAGGCAGGTTTGAAGAGGCTTTGAATCTTTGCTGACATGTTTATTCTTTTTTGTTTGAACAGGAAAGTCAAAAGCAGGAGTCAAGTATAAAGGAACAATTGAAGTTCCAAACCTGTCTGATGAAAATGACATGGAGGATCTTGATGTAAGTTTCACCAAAGCACATGTGCACACTGATTCAGACTGGCTGAAAGGTGGAGGAAGAGTTTACTGAGTTTGCTTTCCTGTGTCGTTTCCAGATTTCTGTATCGTTGAACAAAGATGAACCCGACACACCGCTGGTGAACCTGATGAAAACGAAAGGAGTGGATAAATTCCGCGACGCACTGCAAAGCTACGTTGGGTTCTTAAAAACAGGTGAGCTAAACTGGTCCCATTGACATGAGGTTACAAATGTTGATATGAATCATCTTTAATGTTGACAGTATTTTGCAATTATAAATGACTGTGAGGAAATTGAAGCTTTGATCAACTTAAAAAGAATAGCAAATTTCTCTCAGAGCCTAATTGCCCAGCACATTGAGATTATGCATGATTGTAAATCGTTAAAGTCTTTTTGGGTAGTAGAATTTATGTTAAGAGTTTTCCTGATTCAGATTAAGTTAAAGAAAAGGTTCAAATGCTTATATTTATACAAATTCTTCTCTCTTTTTTTTAAATTGCAGAATTCACACAGGGGATGATCCTACCTACAGCCAATGGTGTGGCCAAACCACAGTCCACATCACAGTCCAAAGCTAAGCTGGATAAAACTGAGGTTGGTGCACATCAATCACATAGTAAAGATTTTGGACTTTGACAGTCCCTTTTGTCCCCATTTTATTTACTCTGACACGTGAAGCAGTGTCAAGCCTGATTTAGACTTCTGTGTCTAAATTCCCACCATTCAGTTGTTGTCCATGTCAGGTTATGTGGTTAAGGTTAAAAAAAAAAAAAAATTTGTCAGAAATTATGACGTAGATTTTCTGCAGAAATCTAGAGCAGGCTTTAGTTATGGCACATAAACTGATCCGTGCTCACCAGACTTGTGTGCTTGTGTGGAACAGATTTCCTCCTCTGCCAGCACAGCCACTCCCGTCAACACCGGCGTCAAGATCCCCACCTGTAAATTTACACTGAAAGAAACGTTTCTCACCTCACCAGCTGAACTCTACAGGGTCTTTCTGAACAAAGAGGTGAGTCTCCACTGCTTGATTGATTGATTAGTTTCCAGGCTGTGGTTGTGTCTTGTTAAGTCTTTCAGTAAAAATGGACTTTGCTTCTTTTGATTTTGGGGCTTCTTGTCATTAAACAGATGGTTCAGGCGTTCACGCGTGGTTCAGCCACAGTGGATGGAGAGAAGGGCGGAAAGTTTCGTCTGCTAGATGGAAATATTCTTGGCGAATTCACAGAGCTGGTGAGTCTGATCTTTGAAATTTTAAAATAATCTAAGCATTCGTGTATATGAATGATTTACTGGGGGCAGTTGATTGTACTGTACCACATTAACGTCACGTTACCTGAGTAAATTCTAACAAAAGTCCTCTTGCCTCCAGGTTCCAGATGAGAAAATAGTTATGAAGTGGCGGTATAACAACTGGCCCTGTGGTATGTTTATTTCTATTTTTCAGTATGTAGGAACAGTGCTTGACTATCATACAACAAATTAAACCATTTAAATTCAAATACATTTGAAAAAAATTTACTAGTATCAATGAACTCAAACACATAAACTACATTTGGAGGATGAAATAATCATTGCACAGCAGTGGTTTGTGCTATGGCTCAATAAAAAGGTCCGTTTTTCATTCACCTACTATAATTTTATAATATAATCATAATTTATAGTAATTTTATCCTCATCTGTAGCTCACTTCAGGGTCAAAAATTATCTCCTCGGATCTCTCTCTTTCTTTTATTCTATCGTGCTTTTATAGTTAAAAGTATGGAAATGTTTTTCTCACAGAGCACTACGCAACGATCACAATGACGTTCTTGGACCGGAGCAGCGAGACAGAGCTGAAGGTGGAGTATCGAGGCGTCCCAAACAGCCAGGAGGAGCAGACGAAAGAGGGCTGGAAGAGATACTACTTCGAATCTATTAAACAGACATTTGGCTACGGAGCACGGCTCTTCTGAAAAAGGTGTACTGTAGTGCTGTTTTGTTTTGGGGTTTTTTCCTGTTTTGGATTTTTAATCTTTTGTCCTTTGATCTCTGGCACATCCGACTGTAAACTCAGAGCACGACTTAACAGAAGAGACAGCATAAGTGAGGCCAATCCATCACCTCTCTGTGTGTAAATGTTTTCTTTTCTGAGCATATTTAAAATCAAACTTGATTTGTTTTTGTTCCCCCTCCTTCAGTATTTGGATCAGTTGTTCAAAGGAGCATGAATGGACTGTGCCTTTGGGACTCTGGATAAATAATGGATTGAATAAAACAAAGAGGGATCTATTGCACCACTACTGCAAATTGGCCTCCACTTCTATAAATATGTAATTATTGCAGGAGATAAACAGAAATGTTTGTTTTCTTTTATTTGAAAAACGATGTTTAAAAATGAATGTTTATTTTTTACTTGTATTGCTCATTTTGAGTGTCATTGTAGTGAAGATGCTTTAAGCCAAGATGCATGTTTTCATTCCAAACTGCCCCCCGTGTGGAAGAATGACGTCCAGTCACCTGCAGCTGAGCAGGACTGTACTTCAACTTGTTCCGTTGAGACTAGATTTGATGCTCGTTGCGAGTGTAGCGTTTGTCAGCGTGGATCTTCGGGAGGAACGTTAACGCGAACCTCATCGGTGCTGGGGCATGGAAACCGTTTCACCTCCTCATGCAGGTCACTGCGTAGCAACTGAAGAGAGATGTTTTTGCTGTATTTGGTTTCAAAATGTTAAAGAAAAAATTCCAGTAAAAATAACCTTTCAGAACAGAGTGCATCTATTTATTCCTCATTTCGTCCCATCACAGTGTAAAAAGGTTAGTTTATTGGAATAAACCAATCCCCATATGCTTGCGACTTGTTTTTATTCAACTTTTTTACATTCGAACTATCCAGAGATTCCAATTATTTATTTACACGCGTTATTTATTTTCATTTCATATGCAAATATCTTATCTTTAAAACTTTAATTTACAAGTGCTCTAAAAATAGACACCACAAAGGCCACTATTTCTTAAAATAAGCACTTAGTTTAGTTTTAAAGATCGCTGCACATCCCACGAGTCCTACCACAAAACAAAAAAAAGCAAAAAATAAAGTTCTACATTGTGAAAGCGTCTAATTTGTATCAAAAAATATACATCTTCAAAATAACAGTAAAAAAAAAGCTGCACACTGTCTAAAAGTGTTCCAGAATAATCTCAAAACTCAATATTGTAATCTAAATAGCATCATTATACAAGCATGTGCTGCTCTACAAACACAATTTCCTAATCAGCAAAAACAAGGGGGGAAAAAAAGTCTACAACTCAGTGCAAACTTCCACAAAAGATTCAAGTAATCCTAAAATATATCTGCTCCAAACAAAGATCCTTTATCCTCCCAAGAAAATAAACCCTTTATTTATCCAAAAGCTGGACTTGAGCTAACGAAACAACTTGTATGGCGACGTCAGCTGAAGCATTGGGATTACTTAGCCTCACTTATTTGTGACCAAGATCCAGGACAGCAGAGACAAAAGAAAAATGTAAGGAGAAGTGACATAATGAAATGAGGCGCTGCTGTGACTTCACAGCGGCTTCCGCTGGTTGCACAGTCATAAGCAGATGTAGAGCTCCGACTCCTGGAAGAAGGAGAGGAAATGATTGGCTAACTGAAACAAGAAGGGGTATTATCATGTCCACAAAATGCAAAGTTGATAAGCTCTTAGTAACCAAGGTAACTGACAAGAATTTGTTCTCCGTCTTCACCCTTTCACCCACGGATCACCACAACCGTTCTCTAGACAAGACACAGACTGCTGAGGTAAGAAGTACTCTTCACTTTTTCATCCACATAACAATTTGGTTTCCTTGAGAAAAATTATCACTATGGCCTCAAGGGGTCACTACTGCAGCTTTTAGCATGCAACACAAAAGTGTCCACTACTGCCTGAGTGTCAGAAACACAAATACACACATTCTGAGAGCTGATTGGTTCGGTTTGCATGTTAGTTGGAGTAAGACTTTGTTTTTAGGAACTACGTACGCTGGCACTCGAGTCGTTGTCAAGTGAGTCGAGGCTACCTTGCGGAGCCATTTCTTTCACTTCAGGTGGTTTTTTAACAGAAACTTCATGCTGTTTGGTCCTTGAAACAAAGAAAAGTTCAATTATAATTAGAATTTAATAGGGTTGAGGGCATTTGGAGGCTTTTTGAAGGAGGAATTGGTTACATTGACATTAAAGGTGCGCTCTCTACCTGAATAAAGGCCACATACTCATGCCTCTGTTGTCCTTCTGGGTTGTAGGCGTGGTTTGTGCTACCAAGCCTTTGAGAAAATGGAAGAGCTTTTCAGACTCTATGCATTGCTTCCTATAAAAGCACAAAATTTAATACATTATATGCCAACTTTTCATATACATGCATGTGTATGACATGCTAAAGAAAAAACAAACAAACTGACAGTATATTGATTTAATTTGCTTTTTTTGTTAAATATACAGATTTTTTTTTTTATTGGGCATAACTGATGTTAACGGCCTAGGAACTGTTTTAAAAACAACACCATACAGTATTCTTGATTCTTGAGCCACCGCTGATTTGATCTTTATGTTTTGTTTCCAAAAACCAGACTTTCTTATAATTTCTTATAAAAATGGTCCTGAGCAATAACTCTCCAAGCTTTTTGAAGGTCTTTCAATGTTTTCTTTAGACATTGGCCTCTTTTTCACTAACTTTCAGTCCAGTCCTTGTACCTGAACATTTTTATAGGAATGTTTTTTGTTTAAGCTACTTAACATTGACCTATGAACCTTAAAAGGCCAACTAACATTAAAGACCTGGCACAGCACCTAAAAGACGCATTTGAACCATCTGCGTTTCGCTTAAGCCTCATCAGAAATGGTCTCAGCGGAATGGTGGCTGTGAAGAAGCCATTAGTAAGGAAGGGAAACAGAGTGAAAAGGCTTGAGGTATGCCAAAACATACAAAAACTGGACTTAAAATCAGTGGCAACAGTGGCAAAATAAAACAAAATTTTAAAATTCTTGGTTCAAATTGTTGTCAAGCAGTATGGAAGAGTTCAGGAGAAAGATACAACAGTGTCTGTATACAGCCATCTGTAAAACATGGTAGAGGTTCTTCCATGATTTGGAAAGGGGCACTGCAGCCTGTGATGCTGGGGATCACATGATTCCCAGCATCACAGGCTACCAACACGTGAAGCTACCATCAGATTTTGATCCACCATGCAATAACAAAAGTATCTAATTGGCAGCATTTCATTTTTCAGCATGACCATGATCCCATACACACTGCTAATGCAGTAAAAGCATACCTAGATAGAAAAAACACACAGTGGAACAGTATCAGTCATGGATTGGCCTCCCAAGACCTCAACATCAGTGAAGCAATGTGGGATTATTATCACAGAGATCAGAACAAAAGGCAGCCAACATCCAAAGAAGAGCTTTGAATGTCCTTCAAAAATCCTGGAGAACTATTCCTGACTATTCCTACTCATACTTAATGAAATGACAAGAAAGAGATTTCAGGCTTGTCCTCATACCAAATATTGACTTTCATGCTCATTATAAATGTACAGACTCTGTGTCTTAAATGTATTTCCATGCATGCTTTAATCAATTGCTGCACCGTTTTCGATTTTCCTAGCAAAGTATACAGAAATAAGAGGTGGATCAAGATTGTTGCACCATACTGCAACCCGTTCACACATTTTTTTAGTTGAAATTTGTGAGGAACCTTGTGCGTAGTAAGTCTGAATGAATGCTGTCATATTCAGTTAGATATGAACAAGATTATAACTGCACGTATGTCTTCTTCATCTTTACAAAAGAGCAGTCAAAGGTGCACATAGATCTCTTGAAAATATCTCCCTCACTTACACTCATAAAATTTCTCTTCCAGCATGAAACCCTAAAGCACTGCTTTCAGAGATGAGGACAAAAAGTGCAACAGGTCATGTGAACCAGACTCACTGACAATAGGAGATGACTTTAGTTTATTGCTTCCAGCTGTTTTTGGAAGTCTTTCATCTAAATGTCCTTCTGTTAGCATAGAGTGTTGCATGCATTTACGCACAGGGCACAACACTGGGGATTTCATTAATTACGTCTACATATACCATTATTTTAGCATTACAGACGGATTAGTCTTGATTAATTCACAGTCTCATATGCTTGAGCTCAAATAACACAGTCTCACTTACATGTGAGCCACAGACACAACAGTGCTGAGCTTGGACTCTGTTATCACGCAGGTTTTGGTCAGCAGAGACTTCAGGAATATCTCCAAGGCCCGAGCTTATTGATGCAGTATGGGATTTCACAGTTCTACAACACTTTCAGCATATATTTACATTAACGCATAACACTCAACACTGGCTAACATCAAACATCCACACCATCGCAGCAGAAAACAGTTCACATCACCTGGAGGGATGTATCTTAGTGCAATAAAGTGAACAATTTATTGTTGAGCCATTGTGTGTGCTTTAATCAGCCTAAATTAATTTTTAATTCAGTCTACCCAATATCCAATACCTAAAACAACTACTAAAGGTACAATTTATTCTGTATTTAGTTAACAAGATTTGTTAGGACAGTTCATTCATTTTGCTAAGCAGTTGGCACTTGAACACAGCTGAGACTTTAACTCCCAGCAAGTGCCTCAGGAGAAACTGGAAGAATTTGCTGCTTTGGCAGAGCGCTGAGCTTTGACTTATAAAGGATACATATAATTACAGGAACTGCCATCGCCATCCGGCCCACCTCAGTGTCCTTCTGCATGATTTTTTTGATGCGCCTCTGGCAACAATATCAAAGAGTTCACAGCTGTTCAAGCAAATGGAAGTTATGGTGCATTGATGAGCACTGAGTAAACTGCATGTAACTGATGAAATAACTGTTAATAGCAGCTGAAGGTGTTTTTTTTAATAATGGTTCACATGTGAGACAATGTGTGACATGTATATCAGTACCAACTATTTATACTACGAAATAGGCCTACATACATTTTCATTAAAAAGAAAAAAAAAAGTTTCCCAACCGGAACATAAAAAATGGAAGGAACAGAAATCACAAAGTCCTGCAAACTCGTATTCAATGAGAAAACATCAAACCATCTTCTATAATGGTACTGTATTTTTTTTTATTTTTTTTTAAACGAGTAAGTAATTTAGCCTAGTAGAGCTAAAGCATTTTTAACATATCTCCTAGTTTGCTAGGCTAGCTCGGTAATAAACATGATTTCCAGAAGTCCTTGAATGCAACAGTTGTCACACGACCACAGTTACCCGTTAGCTCGTTTGACAGCTTTAATTTTCCACATTAAAGTTTCTACTCACAGGAGGGAAGCGTACGTTATATCTTCTCTTCTGTCCGGGCATTTTAGTCGCTTTAATCCGCGCCGCTCGAACACATTTTTCATATTTCTACCGCAAATCGCTGCTGCGTCCATTTGTTTACCTTCAGCAGGAAGAAACCCGCAAAAATGACCCAGAAAAGAAAAAAACACACACACACCTGAGGTCAACCTGTCCTGACCCCGACAATGACGTCATCACACTGGCGCGTTAACGACTCATATGCTAAAAATGGTTTTTAAAAAATTCAAAATGTTAACTATTTAGGACATTAAATAACATTAATGTCAGTTCAAATGTATTTATATAGTACCAGTTCATAATAACAGTCTCAGCAAGATGCTTTACATTGTCAGGCAAAGACTTTACAATATTAGAAAGAAAGTCCAATAATCAGATGACTCCCTATGAGCAAGCTCTTGGCGACAGTGGGAAGGAAAAACTCCTTTTTAACAGGAAGAAACCTCCAGCAAAACCTGGCTCAGGGGTTGGGGTAATTGGAAAGCGATAAGAGCAGGGTGAGACAGGACAAAACACACACGGGAGAAAAAGCCAGAGTTTAATCATTGCTAATGATCAAATACAATAGAGTTGGATAAACACACGGAGAGGGAAGAAAGACAAATAAAGTAGAAACGCTCAATCCATGGGATATGGGAAGGCCCCAGCAGCCTAGGCCTATTCCAGTATAATCAAGAGATGGTTCAGGGTCACCTGATCCAGCACTAACTATAATCTTTATCAAAAACCAAAATTTTAAGCCTAACCTTAAAAGTAGAGATTGTGTCCACCTACCAAGTCCAAACTGGAAGCTGTTTCCAGAGAAGAGGGCCTGAAAGCTGCCTCCCATTATCCCGACAGTCTCGTTCAGGATAATGGGACAAATGTATAATGGGACAAATGAAGCCTGAAGGACATATCCTGGTCAGCAATAACTCCAACATTCCCCACAGTGTAACTGTTACTTAACATAGCCTTTATTTGACTTATATTAGAATTCATCTATTTATTCATTAATCTGACTTACAGCTAACATGTCAAATAATAAAGATTAAAAGCATGTCTTGTAGGCTGCTTTTCAGATTTTGCAGCGTTTTTCCATAAAGCTTCCTGCTATGAATCTAGATATATGCACAGATTTTCTCTTTGAGTTTTACGGTTTTTACAGCTGCCTTGAAAAATATTTATGCTCTGACTTTCATAAATGTTCAGAATTAGGGGTGCCCAATATTGTAGTGGTTAGCACAGCATTCTGCACAGGTTTTAGGCCATATAAAACCTGGCTCTCCCCTGCACCACTATGTGCGATTAAGAAAATGAGTGGATGTATGAATTTTGCATTTACAATATTACCGCATGAAAACATCCACATTAATTATGTCACGTACACAAATAAAAAAAATACACCTGTTTCTTTTACCTAATAAGAAGATTTCAAGATTTTCTGTAGTGGCCACAGGATGTTTTTAACACTGAAAGTCCTCTTACATAAGTTCACATTTTAAAGCTGGACATTTTGCTTTTTTATACTTCACACGGTTTTTGTTTTCATTCACACAGCTAATGTTAGCATTTTAGACTCGGTCCATCTGCTGGACTGAAGACCACCCAGAAATCACGGATGTTTTCATTTGCTTGCGGTGACATATTGGTCTTCTACAGAGTATCACTCTGCCTGGACCACTCTGGCTTCACTAATGATTGCAAAGGTTAATCAGATAAGGTTAATCAGTACTCACTGAAAAAGATTATGTAAGACTAATAAAGCCTCAACACCAGCAGGACGACTGTTATCTTTACTTTATGCATGCATGTTCTTTTTTTTTTCTTTTTTTTTTAAAACATATTTGTGCCGATCATCTTTTTGACAGCACTTTTAGTCTCAACTAGTTTAGATTTTAACTTTTTATAACCTAGGACATTTTTTTTCCATGTAGCATCTTTATGGAAAAGGAGAAAAATATAACCAGCCATTATTTCAATCCAAATATGTGGACAGGATTTCAGAATAAAAGCATCTTTCTGCTTCTAAGCATTTTATTTGTAGTACTTTTCTTACATACAATTTTAGATCATAAGAATATAAAGGTTAAGTAAGGGATGTCAAACTAATTTTAGATCATGGGCCACACACAGAACAACCAGCCCACTTTGAGTTTTAAGTGGGCCAAACCAGTGAAACTCACCTTTCTGTCAGTGTAAAGAAGTTTAACTACACATTTAATCCCCAAGATAGATTACTATAAGAAAAAGTCCAATTTCAGCTGTAAATCAAAGTTTTTCTACATGACAAAGAAATTCTGCTGTGGGAAATGAAAGACATTACATAACTCTTTTGTAAAATTACAGAAACTTTATGGTAGCTCATTGCCGAAAAAGTTTTTTTTTTTAATGTAAACTCATTGTAAATAAGAAAATAAAAAATAAAAAAAAATTGTAGGTATTGAAAAAACAAGATTTTTCCCATTTGTTGTTTATTTATTACTCTGGTATAGTATGAATTGCCATGGGGGAGGTCTTTATCAGAGAAAAGTTGTAAAACTTATGAAAATACAGTTAAAAGTCCAAAGTTTACATTTATTGACTCTATCCAATGGGCCAGTCAATTCTGGCCCTTGGGCCTTATGTTTCACACCCCCGGTTTAAGCTGTCTCCAAGTCAAACAAATAAATCCAAGTTTCTGCTGATGTGACAGCCTCACCATCAATGAGTGAACTAAAAAAAATTTAAAATAAGTTTCAGTGCATTCTTATAAAATAACATTTCAGACTAGTTCATCAACCTATGTGCCCCTGAGCCCATAAAATGCCCTGCAACCTGGCATGTTGCAAACCTTGGATTGATTTTCTGCTAAGACGTGCAGATAAATATCACAACCCTAATTCAGGAAGTGTGGCCTAATGACATTAAAATCAGTTACACTGCCTGATAAAGGAGCATGGCATTGAATTTTTATGTGTGGTGGTTGCGGGGAGAGCAAACAAAACAGCCTCCGGTGTGCTTGAGGGGGAGTTTTGAACTTAAGAATCCTGCAGGTGGGGATCTAAGTTTTTGTTCCCCTCAAGGAATCATCTTGAGTCTTTCCACAGGGAGGAATTTACAGCCACTGTAACACTGACTATACAAGAGAGGGAAAAGAAGAGAAATAAACCCAGGCCTGCCAGGACCATGATTAATAGTAATATCTGGCATATTTAGCCAGCTTAGAGTGCTGAGTTCATTATACATTCATAGCACATCATAACAGAATAGAAAAAGTACTATGTGTTATGTAACGCCACCTGGTGGACAGCTTTTGTGTAGAATAAAGACTCGACAGAGGGACTGGAATCCCGCAACTCTGAGTTTTGTTCACTGGAATTATAAATAGTCGTAGTACTCGAGACACAAATGAGAGAAATGAAAAAAAAAAAAAGCCGTCTCTGTTGGTTTGCAGGTCCCTGACACGTGGAGCTTAGTCAGTGCATCTTGGAGCATCAGGCCAGTCTACCCTGCCCATTCAGAGCTGGCTGTCTTAGTCCTTTCTCATTTCTCAGATTGCACATTCTGGATTCCTGTCCTTGACTCCTATCCTTAACCTCTTTGTACTTCCCACCAGTGATGCAGGCGGAGGAGAGAGGGGTGAAGTCAGCAGGCCTTTGACAAAATGAGTGGCCCTTGCTTTAACGCTTTATTTTAAAGCAATTTCAATTAAATATGATCTTTGGCTCAACTGCATCACAAATTTATTTTTTTTAAAAATTTTATTAGCCCAACTACATCTGTGTTTTATGATGTAGGAATGTTAATGGGATTATATTTTCTGGGCAACTTTCAATTTAATTTACAGCACAGTGCAGATAGAAAAGACATGATAGTTTTTATTAATACACACAGAAACAGTGAAGGGCAGACAGATTGGTCATACTACATAACTGAATAACTGAAGTAACATCTGTGTCCCACCATCGTTCATACGCTGAATGTGAAAACACTTCTGAAGAGATTGCACCAGTACATCCTGGGTTACAGCTCCTCCTGCATCCTCTTTTTCCTCTTTCCAGGTGATGAGGATGCAAAAAATCTATAAATGTGAACAAAAGGCCTTAACTTTTGCTCACTTTCAATTCGTCAAGCACCTTGTTAGCAGTTCAGTTGGTTTCTGACTTATTAGTTTAGTTTTATACCATATAATACCTTTTACCTGCCATTCAAACACCCAGTATCTGGCCACCAGAAGCAAAGTTAGAAGTGTCTTACCTGCGCTAAGGAGAAAAAGAACTGGAATTCATTTCAAGTCTGTGGAAAGAGTGGAGAGGCAGAAAATGGAACCTGTTTGAAGTCCAGTGTGAAGTTTCCACACTCTGTGATGATTTAAGGGAACTGTGTCAATTGCTTGATGTTGGTGATGGTTGGTCCATTGTGTTTTATCAAGTCTAAAGTCAAAACTGCCATCAACCAGAATATTTTAGAACACTTTGTGCTTCATGGAGATGCCAATTTTCTTTGACATCAGGACTTTGCAGCTGTCCACAGAGCCAAAACTAAATGGCCAAAACTACTGCCAAATGGTTTGCCGATGATGCTGTTACTGCCAATAGAGAAACTGTTGCACATTGACAAGAGGAAGATGAGAAATGCCCAGCCAATAATACAACTGAGCTGAGGGCTGCTATCAACTGTCCCCATGCCACACCACACTGATGAATCCATAGTAAAGCAGCCCCAACCAAAGATTAAGTGTATAAATGAGTATACTCAATTATATGGCACCAACCCAATGTATCTAGGCATCTAGGCATGGTCATGATGCCTGCTGAAGTCAAGCTGAGCATCAGGATGGGGAAGAAAGGTGATTCAGGTGACTTTTAATGTGGCATGGCTGCCAGATGAGCTATAATTTCAGAAACTTCTGACGTAGTGGAATTTTCTAGCACAACCATCTGTAGGATTTGCAGAGATGATCTGAGAAAAAAAAAAAAAAAGTCAGTGGCAATTCTTTGGGTGGAAAAAGTCAGTGGCAATTCTTTGGGTGGAAAAATCATGTTGATGCTGGAGGTCAGAGGAGAACAGCCAGGCTACTTCAAGCAACAGGAAGGCAACAGCAACACACAGGCACAGAAGATTGGCAAAACATTACCTGGTGCAACAAGTTTTGACTTCTGCTGCAATATTCAGATGGTAGGCTTAGAAATTTTGCATTTACAGCAGGAAAGTATGGATCCATCCTTTCATCCTGCAGCAGCGGTTCTGGCTGATGGTGGTATGTTGATGTGTGTATTTTTGGGCTCCTTAGTACCAACTGAACATTGCTTAAGTGCCACAGCCCAAGTTTTGCTGCTGAGCATTTCCATCCCTTTATGACCACGGTGTACTCATCTTCTGATGCCTGCTGCCAGCATGTTAATGTGCAAATGATTTCAAAGTGGTTTCTTGATCATGACAATGAGTTTATTGTACTCAAATGACCTCCACAGTCACCAGATCTCAATTCAACAAACCATTTTTGGGTTGTGGTGGAACAGCAGATTCACACTATGAAAGCACAGCCAATAAATTTTACAAATGCGTGATGGTATGTTACAATATGGCCCAAAACATCTGAGTAATGTTTCCAGCACCTTGTTGAATCTTTCCCAGAGAGAATTAATGCAGTTATAGAGCCAACTAGGGGTCTAACCCAGTGTAATCAAGTTAGTTGCTTTAGTTATTTAAATGATTTTGCTTGAAATAAATTACAAGTCAGAGAGGAATTCTGACTAAAACAAAAATCTATTGAGAAGTGGGTGCAACAACTCTCATAGATGTGAAAATGTATAGAAAATTAAATCAAAAATAACATAAACCTAGAAGAAAAACCATGATGGAAAGAAAATAATCACCCAAACTTTATTTATGAAGCACATTTCATACAAGTTGGAACTTGGACAGGGAGTTTAATGCCCACCGAGCTACAGAAACGATCCAATAATTAAAAAACTACGAGTTGTTGTAAAATGATTGGCAAGAAATAAAGACACCAAATCATTCAAAATAAAGAGATTGAATAAACCCTACTGTACAGTTTATGTCAGAACAGTAAAGTACGGGAATCCCGGTGAGACAACAGTTAAAATGTAAGAAATTATACAGTACACTTAAAGATATAATACCTACCTTAATTTTACCTTCATGTTCTTTTCGGTAAATATTTGGACAAGTGTGTCAAGTGTAGATTGTTTTCACCGAAAAAATAAAACTAAATCCATTACTGCTATTTTGTGACACAGTCGCCCTTGAGGGTTTGATTTAATAGATCAAACCAACAACATCACACATTTATTCCATTTTATACCGTTTTTAAAGTGACATAAATAAATGATTAAAAAAAATATGCTGCATTACCAGTGCGTGACCGCTGGGGGCACCAGAGTCACTGTTTACAGCGTAGCTCCACGAGCTCCTGGCTGGTAGCGTGGAGTTGAAACCAGAGACAACCAGAGAGGAGGTCGCTGTAGTAGTTTTTTTAAAAAGAAAAAGTTACAGAAACTCGTTGGAGGAAGAATATAGTGTGAGTGGTTTACATGGTGACAAACTACAAACTCAGAGGTAATTATTTGTTGATATGAAACGGTCAATTAGAGTGAAAAACATCAACGTTTAGTTCGGGCTCGCTGACTTCTGCATGGTCGCTAGCTAGCTAGGACTTAGCTCCAAGAGCTACTTGGCTAGCTGGCTAGCGAGGTCCAGCCCAGAAGTTGTTTACCTCAACTTGTGGATGTGGTCACCCCTTGAGCTTTTCACGACTTTTCTTGGGGATAGGAGAGCAAGGACCAACAATTCACACTGGATTTAACACTGTGCGCTGTTAGGAAACTAGCAGGATGTCCACAGAGGTTGAGTGTGCTCAGGTTGACTCGGGTTTGACAGCGGCCAGCCCGAGCGGAGTGGTGGAGAAGAACCAAAACACGTCCCAGGGTACTCACCTGGACAAAGGACAAGATCAGGGGCAGAAAGTCTTGGAAAAACAACTAGCGGACAGCCACGACTCCGGGGCTTCCAAGAGCCCAGCGGATATAGAAAAGGAAAGCAAAGAAAACTGTAAAGAAAACGACCAAAGTAGTAACGCTGACTCGACTGTTGAGACGGTGAAGAAGAAAGTTGTTGAAGCGCCTCCGCCAAAAGTCAACCCGTGGACTAAAAGGACCACGGGCAGAGTGCCGGTCAGCAATACCAACTCTAGCTCCCAAGACAAAGGTGAGAGGGATTTGAAAAATTTTATTAAGACAGATTAAACTTTGCAATATGGTAACAGCTGGCCACACAGCTCCCTCTGCAGCCGCAGCTATTAAACACGTTTTTTGCTTTGCAGCATTTTAGCAGCTTCACTGCAGAGAAATCAACATTAATCTCTGCTGCACAGCCCTGACATATCTCGTTTAGGCTTATTTAGAGTTGAATGGAGTGCATAACTTAAATGTCAGCGCGGTCGAGAGATGTTGATGGGGGCATACTGCCCCATCCCCCTCTGTGCTCGGATTGCTCCGTAGCACCACGTGTTGATTGCTGACAACTGCTACTTCTTTTAGCCACCACCAGCTAACTCTCGTGCTGCTTTCCCCCCTCTTGATCGAGGGTCAGAGCTGGTGTCTGTGAAGTGAAAGCACACGAAAACCTGAATGTGGGACGTAATCAGGCTTAATGTCGTGCTACATGCTTGACACTGTAAAAACAAACAAACAAACAAATAAGTAAGCGCCAAGACAGCCTGGCTAACTGTTCCTGCTGCTGTACAGGCACGTTTTGCATGTCCAATGGCCTGGCTGTCTGCAGTTCCTCCCACCGGCCAGCCAGCTCCTCACTGTCACTAGTAAAAGCAGAAGTATCAGAATAAAGTGGCTGAACAGGTGGATAAGATAAAACGGGATAGGGTTGTAATCTAATGATTATATTTACTTTGAAAGAATCGAACAGTTATGAGAGAGATATATACCAGTAAATCGTTTGTTTTATTTTTTTTTTTAAAAATGGACTTAAAAAGTCACTTGAGCCAAGTCTGTCAAACATTGATATGCTTCAAGTATTTCCGATATTAAAAAATAATGGAGAAAAAAGCGAGGTTTGCAAATGGAGCTACATTTAATTTGTCAATTGATTTAAAAAAAAAAAAAAAAATCTAAACAAAAATACCCTTCATTCCTTTCTAGATGCTCCAGTGCCAGTATTACTCTGCAAACCACATAATCTTCATTTTATAGTGACACAAATGGGTAATTTTTTTGTATCATAAATTTTTTTTGCCTGATTGCTGATCATTTCTTAAAATCTGTTTCGTATTTATTTAATTTACTCATGTAATGTGGCAACCATAACAAGTACACAGAACTGTACACAGTACAGCACACAAGAACAATGAGAAGAAAGAAAACCCATAGTCACACAAAATACAGAATCAAATGACACCCTAAAATGCACAGAAGAGTTTAAGCTCTATAAGACAGTGATCTTTTTTGTGCATTTAGGGCTACAGCTCAAAGACAATTAGTTGACGAATAACAATACCGAAGTAGCTGGTCACTGATGGTACACATGAAGTTTAACTGATTCCTCTTAGTGTTGGCAATAAATTAACCTGGAGACATCAACATTGATACTGAAAGCCTGTATTTAAAAAATGGGGGTGGGTGGGGGTAGTAAAGCTTAAGATATTTGGAGGTTTAGACGGTAGGAAAGGTTTAATTAAAAGAAGCCATCAACTATTGTGGGATATGTAGGGTTCATGACCAGCAATGAGGAGTAAAATTAAACAGAAATCTGTTTTCTAGCTCTGCTTTTATTAATCAGATATCACAACTGGATGGAATACCTTTCTATCTATAATATAAAATCAGTTGATCATTTCAGTCTCAACAGTTTATTTCACACTGATAAGGCTGCTGATTGACCACTGAGTGATCGCATTTATTTTATCGTACACGTGACAGTCGGCTCTGAAATACAGCTTTCTTGAGTTCAGACCGTTCAGCTAAATTTGAGTTGTGAATGTGTGTCAGAGCGCAGAGCAACCAGGAGGGAGCTATATTTTAAGCGCACGACTCTGGCAAGACCACAGGCATCATTTTACAGCGTCACTGTACAACCAGTCTTGTGGGTGGATGTCTGAAGGCTCATTCAGGCATACACCCATTCATATGGAAGCCTCGTCCCTGTTTCTCTTATCAATCTGACCATCCTCTGTCGTGCTGATAGGAGCTGTCAGGCTGCAGTGGGCCACTCCCAGGCTGCAGCAGCCTGCAGAGACGCAGCCACATACCGCTGGTGCTGCCTGTGCACAAAACACCCTCTACAAGTCGTGTCACTTAGTCCATGGGGGGAGCACATTTATTCTTTCTGTACTGACAGAAATATCCGATGGTGTTCAAACACAGCAGAGCAGCGCATGCAAGAGTAGATGACTTGACTTTTTAACTCCAGTGTTGAGCAACCTTTCTCAATCGGGAACTTCCTCAAAGCTCTTCTTAAATTCAGAGAGTTGAAAAGGACTGAAACCCTTTGGATCTAGTCCTGTCCTGTCTGTCAAACATAATGACCTCACTCTCGGTTATTGATTGTGTATCCGCAGATCAGCAAAGTGCTCCGAAAGTCGTCCGTGCCACCAAGCCCAGAACGAGAAAATCCAGCAAGGTAATCCTTTTTTACGTTTCTGTCCTTTTCTTTAATGCCCATAGTTGCTCAGGTAAGCCTTGAAAATGTCACAAAAGAGGTATACATCAACAGTTAGCACAAAAAAGGCCACATCTTACTAATTATTTCCACAGCAAAGTATTTACAAAGTGTTGTTGATTGTGTCGGCTAATGTAAAGAGTGATGTTTTTGCTTGTAGTCATTTCTTCCTGGGAAATAAACCACTATAAAATGATCACATGTTCACATTTCATTGCTCTCGATTTTGGTAGGTACTGACATATAGAGTGGGAAATAACCATCTGCTGATAGCCTGACTGTTAGGGGTTTAAGTTGCTGACCTGTGGTTTTTGTTTGCTTTTCCAACCAGTTTTTCCACTGCAGTTACTTGAAGTTCACATTTAGAAGGGAACTGGATTATATGAAAATAATATTGTACATAAAATGTCATGTTTACTGACCAAAAAATTCTATATTATGATTGTTAAGCAGGGGAAGCGTTTAGTAGTGCATCCACTCAGTGGATCTTTAATTCCACTGAGGATTGATACACTGTGTTTTTGATACTATTATATGTGCTTGCAGTGTGACGTACTGTCTTACCTGGTCATGCTTCTGCCACATATTGTGGGCTTTTATGTAACCTGAGGAATTATAATGCAACCTGCAGACCTTTCCTCATCAGGGTCACAGTCACAGTTCTACAGGACCCCATATTATCATTACTACACAGTTACTGAATGTTTTCTGGTAGTCATACACGAAATAAGCAAACTGATGTTAAAAGCATTGAATCACCAAGCCTGGCCCCTTCATATGTGTTTAGAAAAACGTAACAACTAGTTTCTTATCTTTAAATAGTATTTCTTGCATGCTCTGTTTCTGTATTCGCCACTCTTTACATATGAATAGAGTTTTGTTTTGTTTTTGCTGTGCTTATGATCTGTTACCTCTAATGACTGCTGCTGCTTTTGTTGTATCGTGTCTCAAAAACAATAATTTAGGATGAACTGGAACAGAATCTTTTTCAGTCAGTACACATGCATTAGAGCAGGGGTTGTTTAAAAGCCTGAATCCCTTTAGGATAAAGTTGACTTCTTGTTTGATGCGCTTCATATCGTAGAATGGATATGGTTACAGAAATCAGCATTCAAGTTTGTGTTTATTTTTTCTGCCCACCATACTCATCACTTCTGGAGTGTGTACCCTTTGTCTGCCTAACCTTGATCCCATATCAATTTGCCCAAATTTATGGAATTTTCAGCAGTGGAAATTGACTCACTATGTTCATCACGGTTGTTTGCAGTTTCCCCCCCCCGCACACACGCAGAGCGCTGACCTCCTTTTTCTCAGTGCTGGGCACTTCACTGCTACCTGCTCGGACCACCCAATGTTAAAGCAAATGAAAAGATTCTTGATCATTAGGTATCATCTTTTGAAAGCTGACAGTCTTTTTCCCTCTTTCACAGTCAAGTGACTTCAGTGACATCACAAACTGGCCAACGCCTGGAGAACTGGCCAAAGAGGTATGATATGTGTGAATGCGACTTCTTTTACAAGCAACGAGAGCTTGTTTTCTGGTGCTTCTACTATCTGTGTCGTAGACAGATTTATTTTTCCAATTTCTGCTCACTAGGTGGAGCGCTAGAAGCATTCTGAAGTGGTCAGGGTGTAGCTTTGCAGAGGGTTGGTGCAGGTTTTCAAAACAAGCTGACTTATAAAATGTAAAAAGGTATTCTGGATTTGATCCCACATGGTCAGATGTGTGATTGGGAGCAAAAAAATATTTTTTTTTATTCAGAACCTGTTGAAGCTGAAACAGGTTTTCAGCTATGAAAATTTTTAAACTCACCTCAGCTTCTTCTAAAAAAATAAAAACTAACAATTACTTCAGGTTTTGTATAGTTCAGGCAACAGTGGCGAAAATATAACTAAGGGGACTCTAGATTTTTCATGTTCCTCGATCAATCTTCAGTATAGTTCAAGATCTGATGAATTCAGAAAAGCTAAAAATATCACGAAAGACTAAAAAATCTTCAAATGTAAAGTTTTATTAACTGGAGAAGCACCTGATTGTGTTTTTCATCATGAAGAATATTTAATTTGTTAAAAATGTTGTCATTGTCACAGTGTTGGAAATGAAGTGCTTGTTTCTGCCAGTTGTGCAGTTTTTTTAAGCCTTGAGATTGAACTTGAATTGCATCTAAAAGAATATATTGTATATTTTATTTCTTGTGCAAAGAATTCAAGTCCACAGAGCAGGAAACATATTAGTAAAAGCCCACAAAATTGAAATTGTTCTATAAAGGTGTGACTAAGAGCTGGTATTTTTTCCCCCCTTTAAAATTTTAGCAACAACAAAATGTCCTCAACAACAATGGAAAGAAGCCTCCGTCTTTGCGCAGAGATAAGGAGAAGAAAAGAGAGCGACCAGAGAGAAAATCTGAGAGCAGCCATGATGGAGGTGAGAGCAAAGAGAACCAGGAGGCTCAGGTGGAGCCCATGGGAGAGCTGACCAAAGATGAAGAGTCAAAAGCAGGACAGGATGCCAAGAGTGCCAACCTGAGGAAGCGAGGAGGTATGGGAGAGCAAGTAGTTCATTAGATGAAGCTTTTTCTCTCTCTCTTTCTCTCTCTCTTAAATGGTTTGGATAAGGCTAATAACAGTGGCTACAATCCTGATTGATTCTGATTCACACACATTTCATCACCGTCTTGTGAATTTATTCATCTCCAGAATGTTTTTTTTTCCATACAGCTGTTTCTTGAGCCCCAAATTTGGAGATGCATGTTTTTCACTCGACTGTGATGATTTGTATTTTTTAGCATGTCTGTAACTGTATTAACTCGGTAATTGCTGGCTGGTGAAGACTGGTGCATGCTCTGCTGTGATTATCTTACGTGTTTCTCTTCCAATGATCCACTCCTACATTGTAAACATCACAGGCACCAATCTTTGTGGAAGCTATTCAGAGATACGCACCTTCATTAACTCCTCGATGTCTAAACTAGAAGTGAAGAGTTTTGTTTCAAAATGAAATACAAGAAATTCTTAAACTATGTCTTGACCTAATATAGAGTTTGAATCAACTGCAAAACTTAAATAATTTAAAATTTGATTCTGGGCTTAAATCATTATAGTAATGAACAGTCAAAGTAGTGTAGAGATAAAATTAAACAAAATGCAAAATGTACAAAATGCCCAAAATCGCATTATTAAGAAGAACTTCACAAGACTATGTAGAAGTAATTGACAAATATGTTCTATAGAGATGCAAAAAGCTGCTAAATGAAGCAACAAAATCTCTCAGACCTAGAGACAAACCAGTGACTATGTGGCAACCACCAGTTGCAAGGGAAACAGTTTTTCCCCCATTCAGTTGACAAGAGGTTGCTGGAGATTGATGGCAGTTACCATTGTTGTGAAATCAATTTGCTAAAGCACCAGTCACACAGGCCTAAAGACCAAATACCTACTCCATGAAACGCTTTCCATATAGTTGAAATTTCTCTAAAATCCTAAACCTTACCATTTCTTGCATGCACATATTCCGCAAGAGTTGTTCATCATATTGGATGATTGATAACCATCGGTCGCAAGGGAATAATGTGGATTCTCCGATCCAATGGTGAGTGGTTCCTGGAGTTTCATGGCAGTCACTAGGTGAAATCAGTTGCAAAGAACACCCAAAACCTAACTCTCATTACTTTGATCAGTAGTCCATAGTTTGCATGCAAGACGCTCACTGGTCTGCAAAAACGTGCGACCACACATACTTGGAGAATTGACATTACAGCCACATCGTCACCAACTGGACACCGACTAGTGTCTAGGCCTGTGTGACTGAGGCATTATTCACTGAAGTTACAGCATCACACATCTAAAATGGCAAACAAGTTAATGCCACATGGTTTGCAGTTATGTGGCTACAAAACCTGAATACAGGGCATCAGTCCAAAAAACTCTAGAAACTATGGTTACATGAGAATAAAGACTTTTAAGTCCTTTATTTGCTAAACAAACCTGGAAAATGATTAAGTAGTCATTCATTGCTATGATGAAAGGTTTACGCTGCAGTTTTAGTCACCATGGAGCTTTTATTTCTGGATATGATCTTTTTTATTCCCCC
>VUQG01019986.1:45932-67439 GCA_015106755.1 Etia nguti
GACCCCCCCCCCCGGGCCCCCCCCCCCCCCCCCCCCCCCGTCTGATGCTGACGTGTAAAGTACAAAGTCTGCGACACATGTGCTGTGTGTCACACAGGCCTTCATGGCTGCAGCTGCTGGTGTGTGAGTGTTTTTTACCACCACAGTGAACTGTTATCAGTTTAAACAGCCTGTAACGTCCAAATGTAGTATCTGAGGGGAAGTGCAGAAATCCTTTTATTGATTAATTTGTCTTAAAATTGAGGTTTGTCACTGGGAAATCAACTAAATAAAAAGATGTTTTTAGGACTGCAGTGAATTGCTTCATAATTGAACCTCTTCAGGCTCCCAGGAGTTTTTTATTTATTTATTTATTTTTAGTTGGATCAATGATTATATTACTTTGTTTTAAGAGCTTAAAAAAATATCAGCCTCCAGCTCATCTCTTATGCTTTTTGTTACCTTATCAACAGGATCATTTGTTTTATCTGTGTTCGGTTCAAAGTGAAGCATTTATTGTTGTTTTTCTGCTTGGATAAAAGGTCAATTTTAAAAACAGGGCATGCTAAAGTTATTTTACTGAGGAGTGAAAATGGTAATGGTTAATGGTCATCTAACTCTCCCCCCCCCCCCTTGGCACATTTCTGCTCCCCAGCAGGAAGTGGAGAACTTCAAGAAGCTGAACGTCATCAGTAAAGATGAGTTCGACACTCTCACCCCCAAAGCGCCCGTGGACCCAAACCAGGAAGTCCCATCTCTTCCCATGCCAGGTGGGGTTTGTAGAGTTGTAGTGAAGCCAGTTTCATACGAGCAAACATCCTGTATGCTACCTTCTGCAGTTTAAACCACACCCCTCTGACACTGGTGTGCTAGTGTATGATGTGATTTTGTTTGTATTATGGGCTGTTTTTGTGCATTGTAGACATAAAGATGGGAAATGATGAGATAATTAGCTGATACAGTAAATATAAATTGATGATGGGCTTCTCAGCAGACAGTGGAGCAGAGTTGGCTCGTTCTCTGCCCACAACGGTCCCACAGTCGCCCAGAGCTCACCAACCCCGGACCCCCAGAACCCCTCGCACTCCCGGACGCCAGGACCCCAACAAGACGCCACGTTTCTACCCCGTTATGAAGGAGACCGGCACCATCGATGGACAGGTAAGCTCTCTGTGTCCGTAAATACAAGGAGTAGCAAAGCTCCTCTTTATCTGCCAGACTTCAGATCAACAGATGGATTGATGTCTGTCAGCAGGCCTGTTTGTCATTGTTTGTCCGAACTCTTTTTTTCACATGTGCATAACACAGTAAGAGTGTGACCACTCCTACAAATACAAACAGTGGCTGCCTATTTTCTATTTGTGATATCACATTGTTTTAAAAGATCAAATATGTAAATACTCATAGTTGTGTTTTGTTGTGAGTATGAATATCCATCATCATTCCTCGCACCTTAAACTAAAATAAAACCATGAAACATACAAAGCAAACTGAAAATGTCACAGCCACCCTGTGCTTCATTTAACCAGTGTCTTGTCCTGATGTTTGTTCCAGACGCCCAGGAAGAAGAAGACGAGCCACAGTTCGAACCCTCCCCAGGAGGCTCACATAGGCTGGGTGATGGACTCTCGCGAACACCGACCACGCTCTGCGTCCATCAGGTCCGACTTTTTCATTTGAGTATAATCTGTCTTTTTGCTCATCTGGCTGAAGGACCAGTTAGCTTATGCTATGGCAAGGCAGCGTCCATCCCTATGCAGCGCACAAGGATCGCTTCTCCTCCACGGCCAGAATTGAGTCAAACACACACACACAATGACCACCTGATGGGTCAAAGTCACGTTTTTTGTTTTGTGGGCATTAAATAGAGAAGTGTTTCATGAGCCGGATGAGCTGCTATGTCAGTGACATTTTGTCTTTTATGGCTGCATTGGTGGTGTCTCACAGGTGACGAGCAAATAGTAAAACCCACAAGGAGTGCTTCCTCATTTCACGCAGCCAGTCATTCTTCATTATATGTCAAGCAGTTGTTCTGCTTGACATATAATCCTATTTATGAAAAGAAGTTGGTGCTAATGTGATTTACAAAAATTTAAAAGGAATCCACTTTTGGTAAGGAATGTTTGAGCCTAATTCCACGCTTTGTTTTGGGGGGGTTTTGTCATCATTGGCTCATTATCACCTCAAACAGAAATGAGGCAAAAATCTGGCTTTTTGTTTTGTTAGTCTAGATTTGTTATAGTAAGGTTTATCTAATAAACTGGCAACTAAATGTTTCCCCCTTGCCTCTCAAACATCTTTTTTCCTCTATCCTTCCACAGCAGCTCCAATGCCTCTCCATCAGAAGGAGCCCCGCTTTCAGGAAGTTACGGCTGTACCCCTCAGTCATTGCCCAAATTTTGGCATCCATCCCATGAGCTGCTGAGGGACAATGGCTTCACTCAACAGGGATACCACAAGTACCGCCGACGGTGCCTTAATGGTACAGAGACCATAAGTACCCTCAGCTCTAGTACACCATCACATACTCAAAGCTTTGAGAAAGAAGTACTGAAAACAAGATGAAACGGTCACCTTCTCTATGTGAAAGTCACAATCCTGTTCTCGATTATTCCCTTCAGAGCGAAAACGGTTGGGGATCGGCCAGTCTCAGGAGATGAACACTCTGTTCAGGTTCTGGTCCTTCTTCCTCAGGGACAACTTCAACAGGAAGATGTATGAGGAGTTCAAACAGTGTGCTGTAGAAGATGCCAAAGACAACTACAGGTGAGGAGGACATTTAAATCCTGAGGTCTGTGTCTGTTCATTCATTAATGAATCCTGCAGAGAAGCAAACAACAAACACCGACTGCTTTGTTTGTGTCACTTATCCACAAAGACAACCACACCCTATAAAAATGCCCTGAAGAGCTTTTTGTGTTTGTGTCTCATAGTGGTGATAGGGACTCTTGATAGCATTAACAAGTCCCTTCTACAGATTGAAAGACTAATTGATGTTATTCAGGAATTGAAGCACTTATAATCCCTCAGCGTGCGCCTGCAGGTTTAAGCAGTGTCATTGTTCGATAGCATGAGGTTAAAGGTGAACACTGCCTCTGTTGTGAATCTAAAGGGCTTCTTCACACACCAGTCAAACCTAAACTCTGGTTTAAAGAGATGGGTGGCTCAGCTCTGCCTGTTAAAGTGAAAGTGCCTGTAGTGTAAAGGTGTAGCAGCCTCATCATCTCTTCCTGCTGGAGCTCACCCTATCTGAAGCAGAAACCAGTATACTTGTCTGTCCGGTTCCTCTGACGGCTCCATTACAGCTGTAAATAATCCACGAGAGAAGGGAATCCATTGTTGTGAAATGTTGGAGATGCACTGTGAGAAAATGCAGAGCTGACAGCGAAGCAGTTGCATCATTATGTGCACACACTGAGGTCTATAAGCAAGATTTGAAGCTCGGTGATATTTGTTTGCTTGTAACTCGGAGTGAAAGGAAATGTTTGTTGTGTCCCTGCAGGTACGGACTGGAGTGTCTGTTCAGATACTACAGCTACGGTTTGGAGAAGAGATTCAGATTAGATCTGTTCAAAGACTTTCAAGAAGAGACCCTCAGAGACTTTGAGAAAGGTAATAAACACCAAGAGATAAACAGGCGTTCCCAAATGTCAGCTGCTACTTCTGAATAAATCCCATATTCAGTGATCGAGTGTATGAGTGTGAGAAGTTAATAAATGCTTCATAAAAACACCAAAATTCTAAACATTGTATAAATATGTGGAAGTGTGTAACGAAAAGAGAGCATTAATCTAGATTTCTTATTCCATTTCAACACTGTGTGACTCAGTGAAGCAAACAAACTTTGGTTGAGTCTAAACAAAAACAACCAAACATTGAAAATCATTCTACTAGAGTACATGTGGCGTGTATTCCCTCTTTATAATGACCTCTAATAGTATTTGTGTTATATTAATTTTATGAAAATGCAAGTAGCCGGTATTAGCAGACTAAATTAAAAGAGCTGGCTTTCAGATCTGAGCTTTTTAAATCGACTACTTTCGATTCCAGCGAGCACTCAAGATTGACTTCAGTTTTACTCAAAGACTTTTAGAGTCTTTTAGAGAGTTTGTTTTTTAGGTGATTACAAATGAGTTTACCTGCAGCATGTTTCCAATGCATTTAATGCGAGAACCCCTTGTTTAAAAAGCTAACACTGAGCAGGCAAGCATGTCTGCATACAGACAGATACAGAATGAAAATCTAAGGATTCATGAAAATCTAAAACCTACATGCAGCCTTCACCCATCAAATATCTAAAGGAACCACATGGCAAGGAGGTTAAAGACCCAACTGATATCTCACTTTTTAAGTCTGTTTTTTTCCTCCCTCCATTTCCTGTGGCTGCTCCACTCAGTGTAGCAGTAAATGCTATACATAGTTACATAGGGGTCCAATTCCATCCAAGCAGGTTCTAAAAAAGTACCTGGTACCAGGTACTATGACCTAATGGAAAACCCTGAACAAGGTACAAAAATGTGATGTCGTCAGACGGCAAGCCACCGATTGGCTGATCAGTGGTGTCACTCGATGAGTCATGAGAGCGCCTCATTCACAAAAATCAAAACTGACGTTTTTGAAACCCGGCAGTGAGGGAAACGGCTAAAAAATAACACCGTAGTCCTCGAGTCTGACGAAAAGCCACAGACAAACCAGCAGGTATATTCTTGCCTCGACGTCCACTTTTATTGTACCGTTCATGTTACATATTAATTACGTCGCATATTAATTATGTCGCGGGACACTCGGGCGCATTGCTATGACAACCACCGCACACTACTAGGTACTAAATTGTAATGGAAAACCAGTCGATCCGAGCAGGTACTAATGGAAAAGAGGCTTTAACCATCTAGGTATCCCCAAAGAAGTACAATAGCTCCTTTTGGGATCTAATACACCTCAAGTATATCTTCTTTTGACACAAGTTGACTAGAAAAATATCCCCTATATTTAGGCATTTGAATTTTACCCAGAATTTAACACTGAATGAAACTGCTCTTCCTTGCATTTCGTTTTCTAGGTCAGCTGTATGGACTGGAGAAGTTCTGGGCCTTTCTGAAATATTCAAAGATAAAGAACCAGCCCATTGATCCAAAGCTGCAGGAACACCTCTCGCAGTTCAAGAACTTGGAGGACTTCAGGGTGGTGGTGAGTGTCTGCTGGCTACAAGTTTGAAAGGATGCTTCATTTTATCTCCACACTAGAGTGCTCTTTACCTGCTAGTTTTATTGGCCTAAATGAATTATTAACAAAAAGAGAAGCTAGTATTTCCAGCATATAAAATTATTCTAACATCATTATTTCATACGGAAACACTAACAGACTCTGATCTACTCAGTCTGGGCCTGCTCAAAGTGGAGTCATAGAACTGTATCATCTGATCTATTGTCCCACGTGTAATTATCGCTTTGTTTTCCTGTGATGACTCTCTGCAGCCCCCGATAGGAGATGACGGCAGCAGGAGGAGACGTACCTCGTCCTCGGCTGGGGATGAAGGGAGGCGTCGGCGACATCCTTCCAACACTACCTCAAAGCCCGCTCAGGCCTCCAAATCCTCCAGCTCTTCAGCTGAGTCTGCCTCAGCCTCCGCCGCTGCACAGACCACACCCAAAGACAAAGCCCAGAAAGCAACAGCGAAAACATCTGCACAGGGCAAGAAGACAGAAGCCAGAGCTGGGAAGAAGGAAAGTGGTGCACCAAATAAATGAAGCTCCCCTCCCGTAAGCGTGGGTTTGAAAAGAAGCAAAGTGAGGCGGCTGCAGCTCTCGGCTCAGCGCTCATTCATTTCAGAGGCAAACTGCTTGGGTGTGAAGAGAGACTGAGCGTGGTTGATCCAATTCGATTGTTTTTATCAGTGCATTTCATTTAAAAGCAAGCATAGGCAGCGAGCTTGAATGTGTTCACCTGACAGCTCATAACGTTTACAAAAATAAATGCATTCCCTGCATTTTGCCTTTTCAGATGCCAAACTCTTCAACAAATACTTTGATTTCTTCAATATGTAAACCGCGCTGGTCTATATAGGGCTGTTGAACTGTGATTCTGGTTTGCCAAGATAACAGACATTGCACACAGTGTGTGACTAATCGGATACAGCAGGATGTCTGGAGTTTTCTCATTCATTAAAATAGTCCACATTCTGCTTTTTTAAAAAGTCTAATTGATTATTTGGGATTCAGATGTGTTCAGAATTGAAAACACTTGCAGGTTTGTTTGTTTGTTTTTTGTTTTCTTAGGATGTAAACTTCTGTTTTTATCATGACAATCAAAGTTGAGTCTTAAAGTGCCCATATTATCATTTTATTTTGGGGGGTCTGCTAGATTAGGTTTGCATGTTTTTCCCCATTCTGTCCATTATTGCAGCACCGTCTGTCTGTAAGGCTCTGCTTTAGCTCCTGTCAATCTGGAAAAGCACAGTCTCTGGGAATTTGGCTCCATTAATGCAGTACATGTGATCATGGAGAGTAAAAGAAACAAGCGTGATCTTAACGTAGACCGTGCTAACACTAAACCATAGACAGTATAAGAGAAGGATGCAACTTTTAGCTCTAAAGAGTGAAGCCAGTGTGGAAGTGTTTTATCTCTTTACCCCTTTAAAGCCTACTAGAAGTAACCCTTGATGCTCTTGTCTGAGCCGAGTGGTTCCTATCATATTTCATGCCTACCTATAGAACAAGATGACTGGGTGTGCAATAGAAGATAATGAGGGTGGTCTCTGGCTATGCAGCTACCCTTGGGGAAACCTGCAAACTATTCTAATGGTCGTCAAACCACGTCTTTATTTATATATACTGAGGTATCAAACCTCACCGTTAAGGATACAATGAAAGTAGATAAATGTTGTCTTTATGGGAAAAAGAGCTAAAACTGTTTGTTTTAAATAGCCACCAGGGGGCGATACCTGTGGCTGCAAAAACGTATGGTCCTATAGAAGTCTAATGGAAAAGGGCCCTTGGATTTGACCAGTGAAAACGCTTTCCTCAATCATCCAGGTAAAGGAATCCCAGAAGGTTGAATGTGTTCATCTGGACGTAGCATTTTTTCTGTGGGAGAAATGTCTCATCGCTCATCCAGGACTGAGAAAGTCACTTGGATGAATGAACATAATCAACTTTCTAGGACTTTCCTGACGAGCTCACAGTGTCAGTTGCTTGTTTCGGGTCATGTTGAATACAACATTAGGTGATAAAGTTACTCATTCACAAGGTGTCACCACAGCGGGTCGTTCCACATGTTTGATTTGATAGATTTTTACACCGGGTGCCTTTCCTGAAACAACCCCAAAGAAATTTATGTCTCCTCTCAGAATTGAACCTGAGATCTTCCACTTATTAGGCAAATGAGGTAAACCACTGTTTGTAAATTTTGGTCGTGCTACGTTTCAGAAAGGAGGATTATCCAGGGTTTGCTCATTTTCTAACCACTTGCAACTGACATCACAGTGGCTATGTCCATCTTTTATACTGTCTGTGCACATAGTAATATTGCTTGCTTCATCAGCCTGTTAGTCATTCACACTCAGGTCCCCTTAGAATTCTTTTCTTCAGATTTCATTCATACACATCAATGACAAAAGAGCCACAATAAACCTGCTAAAAAGAACTGTTGCTTTTCTGGGGAGATGTTTAGCGAAGTGTAACCATACTTGTGAATGTGCAGCTCTCTCTTTCATTGGCGTCAAAAGCGCAGTCTGTGTTTGTGCTGCATGGTGCTGCTGAGAGAGCTGTACCCCTCCCACACAGGCTGTGATAGCAAAAATTCATCACGGAGAAATGTTTATCGTTATTGCAATTAAGAAAGGGAGTGGCTGAGATAAAATGTTGTTGTGTTCATGCTATTGCCGTTTAGGGCATTGACTGTGAGCTCAGTGACTCACAAAGATGCACTAAAGCCGTGCACAGTCATAACCTGTGCGTGCCTGTCCGTTAAAAGTGACCGCTACTCAAGTGTGGTCACGTTACGCCTGTAAGATTTTAGTCTGATTTTATTGAAAAGTGAAAAGGTGCTCTTTCACACATGAAGCTAACATGTTCAGATACTGTCAGATTAATGGAAACGGGGGGGAAATGGTTGACTGACCACAGCTACAAGGTGAACATTGTTACAAGTCACGGAAAAAAGCCTAGACTGTAAAGGAGACATTTTGAGTAGTTCATCAGGACTGAGGACTATTACAGACTAAAGGATAGAGGACAAACCAAAAAAAAAAAAACATAATAGGGGCACTTAAAATTAGTGAAGGACTCGCACCAAAGCTGCTGCTCCATAACAATGTTTATTCTCTCTGAAAGACATTGCAGCTAAACTGCAATGTTTTAGTTTTAGTTTAATTTACAGCCTGCAAAAATTCATCTGGGACACTTGACGTCCCATTTTACAACCAGAAGTAGTATAATTTATTTTTATTTTTCCATGTATTTGATGGATGGAATAGTCTTAGGTAAGCATTGCAGTTTTTAATTGCTTTTTGCTATTGAAAAAAAATAAATAAATAAAAGTTTCTGCTGGAATAATGGGTGTGAGCTAGCATCATAAAACTACAGTATATTTTAGCTTGAAGTTTATATTTTGTTTGAGGCTTGGTGCTCTAGAGCACTTTAATCATTAACTTTCCTTTTATTTCACCAATGAACTTAAAATGTGTTTTAGAGCTGACTTTAATGGGAAAAAAATGTAAATACTATAAAAAATCATTTTGCCATTCTATTATTCATTTGATTTTGAGAAGTGATTTGTTTTATTGGTAGTGTGGTGTTGAGTGTGTTTTTAGGGTAAAGCAGTGCATGTTAACGAATTGTAAAATGCAAAAAAATATAAAATACTGATTGTACAAAATTGTGTTTGTGTGATCTGTCCTACTTTATCTCTCTGACGCCTCTACCTCTATCGTGTTGCGGTGCTTTTTTTTTTTTTTTTCTTTCAGGGCCAAGTCGCCTAACCTGATAAGCTAGTTTTTCGTTTTCAAATCACCAGTCACACCTTTTAACAGTCTAAAGAAGCAATTAATACTAGAAAGTGTTTGCATGGGTTCGGGAAAAAGCAAAAACAGAACAACTCCAAAGGAATCCAAAGACATCCTGTGACTTAACATCAAAAAGTCTGGTAATGAGGAATTATTGTCAGAAATCATTTCCCATGCAGTTTCATGGGAATAGCAAATTTTCCAGAGAACTAATCTCATTAATCCTTAACTAAATATTTGAAGAGGTTTAGAGGAAAATTGTTTTTCTAATTATTCCTTTACAAATCCCTGCAGAGGAACAAAAACCACTACACAAGTTGACCCTAAACTTAAAAAGAGTGATAAGTGTGCGATTTGCTGCCTTCAGGTGTCCATCGTAAATTCCTTGGTCAATATGAAGTGGATCTTTAAGAGTGCTTTTGTATAAAATACCATCCAAAGTCTTAAAGTCTTAAATATATTCATTTTCCCAAAATCTCAACAGCATAATTACAAAATGTACAGTTTATACCAGAGGCCAAATCAGTGACTAGCAGATTAAAAGCTATTTGAAATATAAATGATATAACAAATAACTTGAAGCAGTCTGACTTTTAAATTGTTTCCTATTTCTTTTATGATCATTTGTCTGTGTTATGTGCCACTCAGCTTCTTTCTTTACTGAACTCTGAACACAAGTTCCTGGCATTTTTTTCCATCTATTTGCAATAGTGTACAAAAGTCTTGAGCCACCCCTAATTTGTTTATATTTTGCTTCAAATGAGCTGGACTTTCTTGTAATTTTTTAAAGAGGTCTTGAGCAATAGTTCTCCAGGCTTTCTAGAGATCTTTTGGTGTTTTTATTTGGACACAGGCTGCTTTTTCACTCATTTTCAGTTCACTTCTTGTGCCTGCAATTTTTAAAGGTTTTTGTTTGTTTTGGTTATTAAGCCTCTCAAGACTGACCTGTGAATCATTCAAACATAAGAGTCACTTAACTCAAGGAATGAATCAGTGTTGTGTCTACAAATAACAGACAACTTAATAAAGAAACTTTTTTAAATTGTATCTTTAGGCACTTTTGTTTAGTTGGGAACAAATGTGTTCCCAACTAAAAATGTGGCATATCTCAGCATGGTGGGCAGTGTGTCCTTAAAATATTTCAGGAGATTAGAAAAGTGGAGGACAAAAGAAGAAGTAGCGGGCCTAAAAATCTATCTATAGCAGAAGAACATTATCCAAAGGAAAGAAAAGAAACTCGGCAAAGACTTGGCACAGGAACTGAGAGATGCGGCTGAAACTTTAGTTGATCCACTTATAGTTAATCAGAAATGTTCTCAGTGGAAGGGTGGCTATGAAGAAGCCATTCTTATGGAAGGGAAATGAGGAGAAAAGGCTGAGGTAGGCCAAATTACACAAGAACTGTATTGAAAATCAGTAGCAACAGGCCTTATGGAGTGATGAATCCAAATTTTAAATTGCGGGTTCAAATTTTTGTCAGTAGGTATAGAGTTGGTCAAGAGACAGGTAAAATATGGGCTGCATCTCAGTCAGTTGGAATCTTGTCAAAAATGATAGAATCATGAATCCAGACATACCATAAGATTTGGATCCACCAATTGGAAAGTATCTGATTGGCAACAGCTTCATTTATCAACATGACAATGATCCCTGAATGCTAACAGTCATTGATTGGCCTCCCCACAGTCTGGATCTCTAGATTATTGACAGACAACTTTTAAGGATGAGCTTTGAATGTTCTTCAAGAAGCCAGGAGAACTATTCCTGCAGACTACTTAAAGAAATGACAAGAAAGCTGCCTAAGAGAGAACTGACCTCACAGCCCATTGCTCATTCAGTGGGCTGGTTTCAGTCATTATGCAGAGATACTGTTTATAGGGTTGGGGAAACCTGCAGTTAGCTGACACTGAAGAAGTCACTTGGATGAATGACGAGACGTTTCTCCCACTGAAAACACTACGTCCAGATGAACAGAATCAACTTTTTGGGGGTGCCTAAGACAGTTCAGGCTATACGTAAGAATAAAGGTGATTATAACAAATATTCACTTTCAAGCTCATTAAATTTGTACAAACTCTGCTGTTGCCTTATAATTTGTATTTTCATGTATGCTTGCAGATGTTACAAGAAATCCCTGCACCCATTTCCTATTTTTCTAGAAAATATAAAGAAATTGGGGCTGCTTAAGACTTTTGCACAGTACTGTATTACAATAGAAAACCATGTTAGTGCTAGAATAGTATATATATATAAATTTAAGAAGATGCACCCTGTGAGCTGAAGATAATTGATTTTACTTGTATAGAAAGCCGGTTACCAACAACAGTCACTTCAATGAAAATAGAGAGAGAACCGTAAAACAGGCAGAGGTGGGGAGGAAGAACTGTCTTTTAACGGGAAGAGACCTCCAGCAGACCCAGCCTAGGGGAGAGGCAGTCATCTCGATTGCAGAGCAAGAGCAGATAAGAGGAGCACAGGAACTAATCACACAAAGGGCTTGAACTGTTTTATATGTATATATACATGGTCTCAAAAGGTATTTATCTCAATAAAATTTTGTACTATTTTCAAACATATTTTCTATCAGTGTAAGGCGAATCCGCTGACACACGGAGACTGAAAAATTTGGGGCTCCTGTGGAGCAGTCGCTTTCATTTTTGCCTAGCAGTAACAGCAGCAGCAGCAACGCTGAACCCTCGCTCAACTAGTGGTTCCCGACAGGACGTGAACGCGGCATTGGCCAGGGGCGGGTAGGCGCTAACCGTGCAGTATGGCGGACGATGGAGACAGTTCGAGCGGACCAGTTGACACAAGCGGCGGGCAGGGGGCAGCGGAGGAGTCGGACGGGCTCGGCCTCGGAGGGATGTTGCTGAATATCAGTATTTTAGTTCTGGTAGCGGTGGTCTGTCTGGCAGTCTACCGACGGTGGGGCAAACGGCTATACTCGTACGCGGCCCAGGGCGACGAGGCCTCGGCGCTTCCCAAGATGAGGAGACGGGACTTCACTCTGGAGCAGCTGCGGGAGTACGACGGTATCCAGAACCCCCGCATCCTGATGGCCGTCAACATGAAAGTTTTCGACGTGACCAGCGGGAAAAAGTTTTACGGTAAAGGTGAGTGAGCAGTGGGAAAACGACCATCTTTACGAATGGGTGAGTTAGCTGAGGTGTCCCCGCTTGGGGTGAGTTGTCCCGAACCAAAATTTGGGCGCAAATCGTCGGGGTTAGCTTAGCTCTTTGGCTTTGTCTATGTTTTTGAATGGAGTGCTAGATGTTAGCTAGCCGCTAGCACGGCTTTTCTTTAGGGGTGGTGACTGCAAATAAAGTTGCAGACGTTTGAACCTTATATATATATTAATGTACCGTAAACCTATGACACTTTCTGGTTAAAGTTATGCAGCCGGGAGATGATTATTACGTTTTAGCAAGCTAGCCTGCTAACGCTAGCCTGTTAGCTTCTCGACGTGCACACTGTGCGAGTGTCTGGACTGGACCCGTCGCTTGTTTACAGTGATGGGACTCACCGTGCATCAATTCCGGACAGTTTGCATGAATATTTTCACCTCAGATGACCTCAGCACTACTGTACTCGTACTGTATGTTTATCTGCGCTTGGGAAAAGCAAGTTTTGGCGCCACTGTGTGAAGTTAAATGGAGTTACGGAGAAGAGAATGGCAAAATACGAAAAGAAGATATGACACGTCTTTCACTTTGACCAAACGAATGTGACGGGCCCGGAGACGTCTAACCTGCTACTCTGCATTTTCTCTGGCTAGGCTGAGTCAGCCGTCAACTCTGCAATAAACTATAATTATTCAAACAGCAGTCTCATGTGTCAGTCTGCTACTTCATACTGAGAGGACCGAGCCAAGCAGGCCCTGAATCTGTCCATCTCACCAAGTTATGACACACTACCAGAGGCTCAGTGGAGCTGGCAGGACCGTGACATAAACTGTAGTGTTTATTAGTCACACTGGATTTAATGCTGGAGAAACAGTTGCTAGAAAAGTAAAACAAGGCATAATCGATAATAAGTTAAAATTAATAAAGATGTGCAACTTGGTAATGTGGTGTTTTGTGCTGTTCCATCACCACCTTCCTTGTGAGATCTGATGCATTTGTCATTCCTTGTGGCATTAAATACATCCACCCTTCGATCAGAAATTATATTAAGTCACTTGTATCCCTGCAGTTGTAGCTGCCGCTCACAGCTGTTGCTCTGGAGTCTTTCAAGCCTTATTCAGGCACTAATGTGGTTCAGTGAGCGTTTCTTTTTTGTTGCATATCAAGTCAACATGAAAAACCAGTAAATGTCTATGTTGTACCACTGCAGCGCTACCAGCGTTTCGTGTGAAGTTCAGGCTGGAGTTTTATCTCTAATTCTCGTGGTTGGTTGTGAAAGGTAAAGAGTACTCCTTATCTTTGAGCTGATTAGGAGCTCTGCTTCATAAACTCTTAAGCGGTGCCAGAGTGAGGATTGATCTGTGTTGGGTTGCACTGTTATATTAGAACAAATGAGACTGTATATCACCAGTCCCTTTCGAGTGATAATAAACTCAGATATCAGAAGCAGAAGTCCCTAAGTGTAACACACGTCCTTATAAAATTAATCTTGCTGGCAAATGTTACAAGACCGGGCTGTAACAAAGGGAGGAAAATACTGGATGTGATCTGATTAGATTACAATGTTTGTTTGACTAAAGGCGTCAGTGCTAATAATGTGGTGAGTTTTGTTGCAGGTCGGGTTTAGAGTAACAAATTGACATATGTGACAACAGGGACCTGTCATTTCTGTGACATTTTTACAGGACAAATAAATGAGAATTACTACTATTTACTGTGCTATTCAATGCAACTCTGAAGATATGCATGGGATGATTTTTCTTTTTAATGCAACCAGAAGAGTTGTAAGGACTGGTCCCTTTTGAGTGGCGTGAACGGGTGAATGTTTGGCCTTTCTGCTTGAAAAGTGCCCGTTGACATGATTAAATTTCTGCTTGAGTAACTGATTAATTGACAGAGTGTTGCAGCCCCAGTTAAACTCTTGTGCAACTCAGGAAATGTACTGATATTGAGTTTCAGATTACAATATGATCATACTAATCTATCTCCAGACTCCTAATAAAAACATCAGTAGTGCTCATTCAGAATCTACAATGTAGATGGTTAAAAAATAAATAAATTAAAAAAACCCCAATTATTATTTTTATGTATTTATTTAGCAGCTTAATGAACATGCTCATGCGTATTTACTGTTCTGGAAGGCTTTTAATGTGAAGCAGCTGCTATAGTCACAAGATGCAAGTCTGAGTTAATCATAAAAGGTTAACTTGTTGCTTTACTGTAACTTTATCTGTATACTTTCCCTTATTCTCAGTAAAACCATGTGATGCCTTGCGCTGCACACACAGTGGAGCTCAAACACTTTGTCGGTTATTTGATTAAAGGAGATGTGAAAGTACTTTAACTCATTCTTGCTGTTGTTTGTTTCTCAGATGGTCCTTACGGTATTTTCGCTGGCCGGGATGCTTCGAGAGGCCTGGCCACCTTCTGCCTGGAGAAAGACATCCTGAGGGACGAGTACGACGACTTGTCAGATCTCAGTGCTGTACAGATGGAGAGTGTTAGAGAGTGGGAGATGCAATTTATGGGTACGCTTATGAAGAGAAAATACACTTGTATCGATTTAGCTCAGATTTCACAACAGCACCCATCGTAATAAGTGAGGATCCAAATCACAAAGCTAGACGGCGCTGACTGAGTTTTAATCTTCTGTTTGTATTGATTTCAAGTTTACTTCACTGTCCAAAATAGCACATTTTTTAGTTTAGTTTTGTTTTTCCTTGACTGGACCCTCAGGCCTGTCATTTTGATACGAACTTGCTGTCAAAAAAACAAAAAAAACCCCACTACTTGCAGTCATTATGTAAGACCCTCACTGAATACTCGTTAGTGACTTATTAGGCTTTTAAAGGTGAGTCATTGGTGGAAAAACCATCAGTGGACCAAATGGGTCAACAGCCTCAGTTTGCCTCTTCTTGTAGAAAATACAGAGAAACAGCTGTAGCTAAGAACTCTTTTCATAACTCATTAATCTGCTAATGAAGTGACCTACTGTTTATGCCATATGGGCATTTTTGCCAAACACCTACGGTGATGCCATAAAGTATCTTATTTACTCTGGAAACAGACTAATTACTGTGTGTGATTATAAAGATCAGAAGTAGTACACTGTGAAATTATATTCGCAATTATTTTCACTATAGACTATTTGCAGTCTATAGTGAAAAACCTGCAGTAAATGAAAAGATTTTTCTTCAAAAGGGAGGTGTTGAAAGATTTGAAGCTACAAAATTATTTATACTATTGTTATTCTCTTCAGGCAACAATTGGTCTGAGCTTCTCAGAGATGATGATTTGATCCATTTCTTTAGCATGTGCTTTGGAGAACTGCAACACTTAACAAATGAAGTGAGCGCTCTTTGGTTTTGGGATATTATAACAAGTTTATTGCTGTTTTCTCACATTTTATAGACGGAGCTAATCATTTTAAAGAATGACACTATAGCAACAAAAAGCCATGTAGATGAAGGAAAAAAGATCACACTTAGGAACAAAATAACAGCTGACAAGAATCAGGCAAATGACTTTTTAATAGGGTCATTTTATATGTCTATAAAATGCAAATCAAAAGAAATGTAATAATGATTTCCAGATTTATTTTATGTCTTCTTTAAGAGGATATGAGTGGCTGCATTTAGGCTTCAGTGATGTGTTTTATCAAAAACGCATCACTAACTTACACAATTCATTGATTATCCATAGACTTGAAATCATCTCAGCTCTGAATGTTTGTAGGTGTTGTCTGGAGTTGAACCAAACTTTGGAGTGAACTCGAAAGAGACATGCAAAAAAACAACAGCCAAAAAACAAACTGAAAATATCTCCCGCCACCACATCTGCTGCAGAGCAGTTAACAACAGGAAGCACTGAAACTGGAAGGAAACAAAGGCCTTCATTTTCTGACACATGTCATAATCCAAGGATTATTCTGTGCTTGCTGTGCATGCAGCACAGTGTTGGATCCTGTTACAGTCTGTCATTTTAAAACTTTCCTCGTGTGATTTACATCAGATCTACTGTATTAGTGTCGAATTTTGGACTGGAACTAGTCTGAAGTACTGCCAGGCTTCTGCTTGCTTAAATAACACTTTAAAGCAGGACTGAGCAGCTTTGGCTGAGTTGGTGAATCCCAAACTGCAATTGACTGAATCATATAAGAGGATGACACCATGGATGACTTTGTGCTGTTCCAGCGCAAAGTTGTATCTTGACATCGAGGGCAAATGTATTCATTTAAGTATTGAGAGAGAGGTTTGTGAGCTTAAATCACGAGTTGATTAATTTTCTGACATAAAAAAAGTATAATGTAATAGTTTTGGTTCCAGCCTCAAACACGTAAGCCTTCCCAAACTAAGCCTAAAAACTGAGCATCTTTGATTTTTGGACTGTTGCTGATTGTCTCACACATGGGTCAGATGTCTTGTTTTTACCAGCCAAAGCCAGTCTGCTGATTCAGCCTCGGGGGGTCAACGGTCACTGTGTGTGTGTGTGTGTGTGTGTGGGGGTGGGGGGGGGGGCCTGCATGTCTGCTGGCTTTTAGGGTAGCCAGCAGACATGCAGGCCAAGATTTCTGTTTCCGCCCTACAGTAATTTATAAATCCAGAGAAAATTAGTGAAGCCAATCAAAGCCAAATCTTTATCAGACATGCAATCCCTTATCTCCAAAATTTATTGACCACGTAAGAAAATTGAATGTACCCTGACGTCATATTTGAGAAGCCGGATTCAACAGCTGTCTGACATTTTACTTGGAAACCCAGCCAAACAATTCTTCCATTGTCCAGTTACTTGTAGGTTAGCCGTCTGTCAGGTGATTTTATTGATCACTCAGCCCTTTGTTTGAGTTTTAAATCTGTTCTTCACTTTCTTCCAGAAAAGTATGACTACGTCGGAAGGTTGCTGAAGCCGGGCGACGAGCCGTCAGAGTACACAGACGAGGAGGACATCAAGGACCACCTGAAACACGACTGAGAGGTTCCATCACTTCGACCAAAGCCAGGAGCCCCAAACAGCTGTGACAGGGCCCCCCCAGGCCCCCCCAGACCACTTCCTCCATTTCCTCCTGCCCTATTGGCCTACCTGCCACTCCCTTCTCCTGCCCCACTGGCCAAAATCTTCACTCCTGAATCTGCCCGGTGACATGGCTGCTCTGGAAGGGCAGAATTCAAGTGTAAACACCCAGACCTCCCTCCCTCTCTCCATCCCACAGAGATCACCACCAACAGAAAGCGATTGACCGCGAAAACCTTCGAGGAGCTTTTTTTAACGACAGCAAACACGTCTGGGGGCGGTGAGAGGGCTCGTGCCATTAGATGTATCTGAAACAAAAACCCTAAAATATTTTAATCATTTGTCCGGGGGAGGGGGGTAAGCGTGGAAAGCGTGGTCGTCATGGTCGCCACAGGGCATGGGTGGAGGCTGGTCCGAGGTAGTCAGAGAAACACATTGGTCTGAGATGATCAGTGGACTGGGATGGGGAAGCGGATTTCTCTCTCTTTTTATCTTTGGTTTAGTCACATTGCAACTGAAACTGCTTCAGCTTCGGACAGCTTATCAATCAATCATTTGATTTTTTTTATTCTTTTTTTTGTGTTCAAGTCATTGTCTCCCCTTGTTCAGAGGGCAGTGCTGTGGCCTAACCAAAGGCAATTGGCAGGGCGTCGCATTTTCCTGTTGTTTGTAGTGTATGCACTACTAGTTTTCTTTGTTTGTCACCATGTGATTGTATTTGTTGAGTAGCATAGAGGGAGGGCAGGGCGGGAGGGCAAGTTTTTGTTTTTTCTCCTTTTTTTTTTTCTTCTCTTTTGTTTCCTTTTTATTTTGGATGGGAGGGGGTGGAGGGGTCAGAGGTCCTCGCCATATGAAACTTGTTTTGAATCACATCGGACTGAATCAGTGATCGGGATTACAAAGGGAAGGTGACAGGGCAGTCCTAATCAATCGACTCAATTGTTTACATGCCTCACAAGCCAGCTGCAAGTCTGTAGATTCCCCTGAAAATGGTCCAAGTATTAATTGTGCCTTATTTTGTTTGTTGTGTCAGTCCTGACCGGTCTAACAGAGGAGGCAAGCAGAAGGATGGAGGTGTGGGCTTTTCCTAGACTCGGTCCCCCAGACTTTTAAGAAGGCATACGTTCTATCAGTCGTCCATACACAGACTGTAATATTTCCCCACTTCACAAACTTTGTAAATAGTCCGTATGAATTACTCAGTGTTACTGCCATATTTATGTAGTTGATGAACTCCATATACGTATAATGCTATGTCGTATTGGCCAAACCCCCCCTCCATTGTTTGTTTTGTTTTTTTGTTTTTCCTTCTTTGCGTTCTGAACTTCTTTTTAAATGTGGGTGAATTTCCAAACGGGGGGAAAATAAAATACAAAGAGCGTTGCAGTGTGCTGCAGGGTGGGACCGGGAGCTGTTATTGCAGAACATTTTTTTCAGAGCCGTTGCTTATCCTGTAAATACATCTATCATTTTATTAAAGCATGTGCAACAACAAAGTGAGCTATGCTGAATTCCCACCACATCATGTATTTAAATGTTGGGCGTGTGTGTGTGCGTGTCTGCGTGACAGAAGCAGGAAGGGATTTGTTCATGCATAATAAATCAATTTGGTTAATAATTGAAGATGTCTGGAATTTATTTGAGATGCGTGATTGGATCGCTAGCAGGAACACAGTTTTCTTGTGATTAAAGTGTTTTATCAGTAGGTGTCTTTCCTTCAGTCCTGTTTGCTTTCTTCAGATAGCGATGGTGGGGGAACGGTCATGCTGGGTGGGACACACGCATTAAACTCATCCAAGTAATTATAAGTTTGTAATGTAAATAAGAAGAAAAAAATGTGCTAAGATTTCACACCAAAACTAGAAATTACTGTTCGATACTGCAGTAATTTAAAAAAAAAATGTATATGTAGTAGGTAATACTTAAGGTGAGTTTATTAATGAGCAAAGAACTAAATATTTTTTACTTAATAGGATTTGAATGAATCACTCAGCATTATCAGGACAGGTCTGATTTGCTTGGGTAAGATGAGCCATACATAAGATCTAATAAAAGAAGTAGTTCAAATGTGAAACATGCAAAAGAAGTACCACATGCAGCAAAGTGTTTGCATAAAACTGAAACATGACTTGGGTTAACAACACTAATATTTGGATACTGTAGCTCGCTGGTACATTAACGCCAACATTTATAACATGTAAATCTTTGCAAAGACTGATAAATTCAGCCTCCCATTGCTGCACCTTCGGCACATATATAAACATATTGGATTAACAGTCTTGTGTACGCAAACATTTGCAGTACTGTGCAAAAGTCTTGAGAAACCCCTCATTTTGCCAGGAGAATGTATTCATGAAACGTGTAAGCATCCTGTATCGGAGGAAAGGCAGAGTTTGTGCAGTTTTAATGATCTTTGAAAGTCAGTGTTTTGTATGAGGACCTTTATTCTTCAACACAGCCTGAAATCTCTTAGACAAGCTTTCTTGTCATTTCATTAAGTAGGAATAGGAATAGTTCTCCAAGCCTCTTGAATGACATTCAAAGCTCTTCTTTGAATGTTGGCTGCGTATTGTTCTGATCTCTGTCAAGATGATCCCACACTGCTTCAATGTTGAGGTCCAGGCTCTGGGGAGGCCAATCCATGAATGACACTGAGTGTTATTGCTGATTTTTAGTCCACTTCTGTGTAATTTCCCCCACTTCAGCCTTTTCTTCCTGTTTCCTTTCTCTAAAAATGGCTTCCTGACATTAACCCCTCCATAGAGAATATTTCTGATAACCTTCAGCAAACAGCTGATTGATCATCTGATGGTCCAGATGCACTTGTCATGTCTTTGCTGGATTTTTCCAATTTCTTACAGACTTTAGGATACTGTCCATTTGTTAAAAACCATTTTTACATCTGCCACTTCTTTTCTCCTCCACTCGTTTATTTTCATTAATTTCTTAAGGACACATTGCACGTCATGCTGAGACACGCCAAGGTTTCAGCTGATAGCTCTCTGGGAATCACCTTGTTTTTACCAAAAGCCTGTCAAACTGTCATCTTTGGCATTTTTCCATTCAAGATTCAAGACGTGTATTGTCATATACACCACAAAACACAAGTGGATACGCAGAGCAATGAAATTCTTACTTTGCAGGTTCCCTTCACAACACTAAATAAACAACTAACTAAAATAAAGAATAAACTTAACTCTGAGCACAAAAAATAATAAAGTAAAACAAGTGCCTATGTAGCTTATGTGTGGGTGTCTTCAGAATTTAAAGTGCAAGTAGTTGCAACACTGTCACAGTGGTGGTAATATATACAGAATATGCAATATTAAAATGGTTTATATTGTATTATGTGGTATTATGTTGTATATAAATGTACAAAATTGCAAATTTACAGGTGAAAGACTTCGACAGTTTGACAGTTAGTGAGTTTTCATAGGTTCAAGTCAAGAAATAGGAACAAGTGTTGTTTTTTTGTGACAGCCTGGTGGTAACAAGGTAACACTTTGTCCCCACTCTTGTCCTTTGGGGGACATTATAACAATGTTTGTGCATATGTATTTATTGTTGTCCTTCATAGCCACAAAAAATGAGTAAATACTTTTTGTACTTACGAATTTCTTGCCCCGGGTTGGCTGTCATATCTAAAGACACTGGAACATTTTAGGTACATGTAATAACAATAATAGACATTAATACATATTTCAGAGCTGGATTTATTCATTCACGTGGAGCGTAAATCTCTGACATCAACAACAACTCAACAGCGCCTCCCTCCGCCGCTGGTTGATTTGGGAACTTCATCACAACGTGTGTGTGTGTGTGTGTGTGTTTGATGTTGGCTGTTGTGGCTCATGCACTGTCGCCGTTGTGTAAAGCCAAAGCGGGTTTCTCCTATTGCTTTCAGCAGGATCACGGATGCGTCTTAGCTGATTCTCTGCCGACCATTTCCCAGCAGCAGCTCCATCACACACCGCCGACATTTTGGCTGTTTTATATAAAACCCAAACTAACCGTGCTGCACTTACACCCTCTGAAACCATCATCCTCATAATAATCCTCCGCCTTCACCAGACTCGGATCCTTCTGGCTGCTTTCCAGACGGTAAGTGGTGATCCCGTGGAGTGTTTGTCCACGTTAAGCGCGAGTTTTTCCTCCGGCTGTGAGGGCGTTGTGTCGGTATGTTTCCCCATCAGGAGCGCAGTAATGGCAGAGCATATGTCCCAGAGTGAGCTGGATTACCCGTTCAAACTTCTGGAGTATTTTAACGGCTTCAGAGTGTCCAAGGTAAACATTGCACGGTTTATCTTCGGGGAGTGTCAGTCTGCATTAATGTGTGTAGATTCAGTTTTTCCTCCACTGTATACAAGCAACTGTGGCTTTTTTTTTTTTTTTTAT
>VUQG01019986.1:67459-81386 GCA_015106755.1 Etia nguti
TTTTTGTTTGCTTTTTTTTTTTTTACACTACTACAAGTATTTTAAAGGAACAGCTAATTAAAACTGCGAATATAATATGTTATATATGTATTATTCTAGACAGCAGTACATAAAATAGCTCAAATGAGTCCCAACTTTACCTACAGACATTAGAGTATTTCATGCTGTAATTATTATAATAAAGAAACGTTATCAATCTGAAAATGGTATAATGACTAGTTTAGCTGTGTCCACAGCTTGCTGCAACTGAGACTAAACATGCAAAAACAATCCCATTAGAGGCCAACAACTGGAGGGAAGTTGTTCCTGAAAGTCTATAGCAGCCACCCTGTGGAGAACATGAACCTCCACACCTGACTTCAGTGTAGTCCACCAGGAACTGTTGAAATATTACAAACTGGACTGAGGTGGTGGATCTGTCCATAGTCATAGCTTTTTGACTAAAAGTCTGCCTACCAGTGCAAAGTTGTTAACTTGACAGTCTTTGCGCAGGTGATATTTTCAGCCTGTGAGCTGGGAGTATTTGACCTGCTACTGAAGTCCCAGGAGCCCTTGAGTACCCGGCACGTTGCTCAGGAGCTGGGCACCAGCTTGGATGGGATGGAGAGGCTGCTGGACGCACTGGTGGGCATTGAGATCCTGGAGGTTGAGAAGGCAGATGGAACAGGTGAGGAATAGGAGGAGGCGGGTATAGTGTAGCAAGCAAAAGATCCCTGCTTTGTTTCTGGGAGGAGACGCAAACCCCTTGGGGTTGTGTCAGGAAGGGCACAAGGGGTAGAAATCTGTAGAGCTACCCGCTGTGGTGACCAAAAGTAGTTTTCGAAGTGCAGAGTAAAGGAAACTACAAAAAAATGATGGCTTTTGCCTGGATACAAAAATTATCTCCAATGTGATCATTCCAAAACCAGGAAGGAAAAAGCCAACATATCAAATTTAAGCTACATCAGGGTTGATTTATAATCATAATAATATTATAATATTATAATAAAAAAAGGGTATAATTAAATTATATATATTTGTGTGTAATAGTTACATTTAGCTGCTGTTCTAGGGCTTTCATTTTAATTTATTGCTCTTTTTCTTGTATTAAAACAGCTTTGTACAGCAGCACTGATGTGGCAAATCTTTATCTGGCCAAAGGCAGCGCCAAATCTCTCCATGACATGATCATCTACCAATCACAAACCATTTATCCACTGTGGAACAACATGGTGGATGCTGTCAGGTCTGTGTATTCACATGGGACCACATCAGGCTAAAATACCACACAAAATGAGCTGATTTAACAGGGCTTTTAGAAATGTTTGCGGATGTAAAGCAACCATTCTCTTTCACTTAGCATTATTTTTATAAGCAAAAAGACTTGTTCCTTATTCTCTGTCATCATGCAGGGAGGGGAAGAATCAGAATAAAAAGACATTCGGTCTTCCAGCAGAGGAGGTCTTCCAAGCCATTTACAGGTTGGTATTGATCCCGCTGCTTCAAGTGTGGCTTTGAGCTTGTTAAGATTCAGTATATGAACCTAAACTGTATTGCACAGATCAGAAGAGGAGATGCTGAAATTCATGGGTCTGATGAACTCATCATGGGTTCTGGATGGACATGACATTGTGACGGCGTTCAATCTCTCAGGCTTCCAGAACATAGTAGATCTTGGAGGTAAGAGGCTGTCAGGGATGATCTGACATCTGAAAGCGCCTGTTATTCTTCTCAAGAAGACAAATAGATATATACACCGATCAGGCATAACGTTATTTCCACCTTTCACTGACACGTCGAGGCATGAACTTCACTAGACCCCTGAAGGTGTGCTGTGGTATCTGCACCAAGATGTTAGGTACAGATCCTTTAAGTCATCTAAGTCGTTAGTTAACATCTCAGTCTCGTTGTTGTGCTCTTTGAACCGTTTTTGCTTTGTGGCAGGGCACATTATCCAGCCTTCACTCCCCCACATGCATCTATGTCTCTTGGTCGCTCATGATCCTGTCGCGGGCTCACCACTGCTCCTTCATTCAGCCACTTTTGATAGATACTGACCTCTGCAGACTGGGAACACCCCACAAGAGCTGCAGTTTTGGAGATGCTCTGACCCAGTCGTCTAGCCGTCACAATTTGGTCCTCGTCAGACTCGTTCAACTCCTTACACCCACCCTTTTTTCCTGCTTCTAACACATCAACTTTGAGGACAAATGTTCACTTGGTCCCAGATATATCCCGCCCAAACAGGTGCCATGATGAGGAGATAATCAGTGTTATTCACTTCGCCTGTCAGTGCTCGTAATGTTATACCTGATTGGTGTAGATACCTCAAACTCATGTATACCAAAAATTAACATTTTGAATGATTGTTGTTGTTCCGAACGGGACCAACGTGGCTTCCTTGTATCATTTGCCTCTGATAAATGTTGATCGCTGTATATGAATGACTACTAGGTTGCACTGGTGCTTTGGCCCGTGAGATGGCAAAGGCGTATCCCTCATCCACCGTCACAGTGTTTGATCTCCAGCAGGTCGTGGAAACTGCTCAGAAGCATTTCTCTCAGGAGAATGATGCTATTGTATTTCAATCTGGTAAGTCTGCCATGGATTATTTAAAACACCTTAAATGTTTAGGAAAAAACACATGGGGGTGGCTGTAGGTCACCTACTAAACGGAAGGTTGATGGTTCATGATCCTCTGCCACTAACCCCAAGTTGCTCTCCGATGCTTCCATCGGAGTATGAATGTGTGTGAATGTTAGATAGAAAGGACTTCCCTAGAAAGAACATAGAAAAAAGTGCTTGTGAGAATGCGTGTTGAATGGGTGAATGAGGCAAGTGGTGCTCAGATAGAGTAGAAAAGCGCTATATATATACCAGTCCATTTACCAAATACATGTCTGTGATAGTCATACATGTAGTGTTTGAGGGGAAAATCTAACAAAATACACTAAATAAAGTTAATCTTGTGTGTATTTGAATTACAGTTTTAAACAATGAGAGAAGACTGTGTATTTTTTTTTTTATATCAAATGTAATAACATTATATTGGACCAATTATGTTTCTCTTTTGTCTGTCACATATACTGTTATCATAGTGGTTGCTAACTTTTAAATAACAAGGTCCATATAACGTAGGTATAAGTAATCCCTAAGAGTCCAAAGCTCAGACTTCAGAATGCTGCCAGTCTTTGTTCTCTCAGACACCTAGCTTTGGTAACACAACCACTTGCTGTTCAAACCTCCTGTTTGCAAGGTGCAGCCAATCAGAAAAAAGCTGGGTTAAAAAGGAGGGGCAAAGGAGCTTAAACATCTCGTTTTGGTTACTTTGAAATCTGAATCATGCAAAGCTACTGTTTTATAGACCAATGATAAAAAGATGACATTGGAAGTATGCATAATAGGTCCCCTATGAGATTAGTTAGGGAAAAAGTATTTTTCTCTTCACTGTAACCAATAAACTGGTAAATAGGTCTATATTAATGATGCACCCTCTGTATGCAGGAGATTTCTTCACTGGTGAAATCCCCTCTGCGGACTTGTACGTTCTGGCCAGAATCATTCATGACTGGCCTGAAGAGAAGTGCCTGACGCTGCTGAAGAAGATCTATGACATGTGTGCACCAGGTGAGTACACCAGGTACCCGTGGGGTACCAGTGGGTGACATCAAGTCCCTGTAAAAGCTGAGGACCCCAAGAAAACCATCTCTAACATCAAGCATGGTGGTGAAAGCATTATGCTTTTGGGTGTTGAGGAGGAAAGATGGAAAAATAGAAAAATTTAGAATGGGAGCCTCCTTTACTCAGCAGGCATCTGAAAATACCTGCAGAGTGTTAGGTCTCCTCTTTGTGTAGCGCTATATAAATCAGTTAGTTGTTCTAGCTATTCTACATAACCTCTTTCTTATGTCATGGTTTATCATACAGCATCAAAGTCTATGTTCTGCTCTCACCTAGTGTCATGAGCGAAATCTGTCAAAAGTCTGGGAAAATTGAGAGGTAACGACTTCAAAAACGTACAAGTTATGTTGAATTTGTGTCAAAATGAGACATTTTCTCACCAGAGTTGGTGGCCATCTTGAAAGTAGCCACTGTTATTAAATTTAAAATTGCTAATGAGCTTCATCAAAAGAGTAATCATATATGAGTATATTATTGAGCGATCAAGTTCGAAGTTGAGATTTCCGAGTTCTTAGTTGGAATTTTCATCTGGAATGCCTCCTCAACTCAGAGTCAGAGCAACCCCACCAATCCTGAGGTAGCAATTATAGATGGTGGCTGTGATGTAAACAGTAGTAAAACTGCAAAACTAGTCATCTGTACTGCCATTGTTGTGTATTTGTAACTCAGTAAAAAAGTCAAAATCCCTGGAATGTCTTGGTCAACACATATCAGACAGTTTGTCCAAAGTTTGTCCATTCTGCGCTCCAGACGAGTTGAGTCCGTTAAAAATTTTAATTGCATTAATCATGATGACCGTATTAACGCGTTAACGCTGACAGTACAGTACTAATAATGAAAACAAATCACATTTCTTTCGCTTTTGCAACTTTACTGCTGACACTCCCAAGTTTCGACTTCCGAGGTATCTGGAACACAGCATAAATGACAGTTTTAGTAATTGTTTCCATTTGTTAATGATTTGACCTGTATTTGATCTGCTACATTGTAAGATGTTCACAAACCTGCTGGCCAACACTAGTTTACTCCACCAAGTACTAAATCATGTGTTTCTAGGGCATCAAACACTTATTTCTCTCAGTAGAGTACACATTGTTGATATATTTTGTGCATTTTTTATTTGATTATTATACTTTGGGTTTTGACGGCATGGCACAATTTTCTTTTGAATACATTCTTGTTGCTTATGAGATAACCAGTTTTTGTTACTACTTGACCTCAGAGCTCAGTTCAGCTTTCAGTATCTTTGTTTGTCCTCCTGTCAGGCGGCGGCGTCCTGCTGGTGGAAGCGATGCTGTTTGAGAACAGACGAGGGCCCGTCATGACTCAGCTTTTCTCCCTCAACATGCTGGTGCAGACGGAGGGCAGGGAGCGCCCACCGTCCGAGTACACACACATGTTCAACAAGACCGGCTTCCAGAACATTCAGGTCTGCCGCACCGGCAAGTCCTATGATGCCATATTGGCCATCAGATGAGCTCAGACCAAAAGAGGAATGCTTAGGAAGCTTCTGTCAAAAGTCTGGGAAATTAGAGAAGGGTTAAGCGTAATACTTCAAGGCCTCGATAAGGATGTCAACATCAAACTGAACACTGTGGGGAGAAAAAAAAATTGTCCACATGGGTCTCCTGTTTATGTTGTCGTCAACCCCAATTATGTTTTTAAAATTTTGCTTACAGTTCACCTTGTCTTTCAACCTCACCTCTGGATAGAGGTTGCTGCTGTGATAGATATTATTTTTTAGTCATACTTGCGTCTATAAATAATGTTCTCACCTTACACCAATCAAGCAACATAAGATCCAAGAGTGGGTTCAGATTAAAGAACTAATTTGACATTTGATGAAGATTTTCTCTCTTGATACCACTCTTATGGTAGAATGCTAAATATGAAGCTACTACCACCAGCAGAAGCTTGTTAACTTAACATTAAGCTAAGCTAAGCAAGAGGAACTGTTTAGCATAGTTAGCATAAACACAAAACTAGGTTAACCTGCAGATCTGTTTAATTTACCTTAACTAAATAAATACACTAAGCTAAGCAGCAGCCGGTTAGCTCAGTGTTGAGGTTTCTGACATGAAGTCATTGCTCAAGAGTTGTCCACCATATTGAAGATGACACAATAAGCATTTGCATGGGAAATGTGTGTTCCACAATGGGTTGGGAGTGGTTCCTGGTGGTTGTTGGCTCTCGCTGGGTGAAAATGGTTGCAAAATAGGTGCTGCACCAAAAGCATCCTAGTGATTGCTTTGGTTGCTAGCACATTGCTACCATTGCTTGTAGTTTTTCGTGGTTGTCTGCAAATACTCATTAACTACTAGCTAAGAACTACTACATTTTTACAATTTGTAAAAATGTTACGCAAACTGGAAATGGAGAAGCCGTGCCTTACCACTGGAGCCAAACATGTTTCACAAGTTGCAACTTTTACTTTGAAGGCAAAGAGTCTTTATTTCCAGTTTGTGTTGCACTTTTTGCAGTTTCACTAAAGTTCGGAGAGTGGCTGGGAAGTCTTTGTAGTCAACTCTGTCACTTCCAGTCAAACTAGGACAGCAGCAACATGCTAGCAACCAGAGCAATCACAAAGAGGTTTTCACCAGTTGGTTGAACTCGTCCCTATGGCTTTTAGAAGCTGCTTGCCTACGTTCTTCCCTAACGACAGGTGGTTGTAACCGGTCTGTTTACCAGTATGACGGAGGCTAACAGTTATTTTCCCAGCGACTGCTATCAACCTCAAGCAACTGGTTGGGGTATACTCACTTCCCTCACAATCAGTGGTTGCCAGATGATCACAGACCACTCGACTGGCTTGTGTGGCTGGGGCTTTATTCACTTGATCCTACATTATCACTGTGATCATCACACATCCAAAATGGCGGACAGGTTAATGTCAACACTGACGCTCGCTTCTCTACAAAACCTCACCTGTGCACTTTTAAAGTTCTTATCTTTAAAAAGATAAGTAGCTGTTTTAATGGTTCTCTGGTCTAGTAAGTCTTTATCTATAGTTTAAGCTAGGCTAACCAGCTGCTGCTTTTAGCGTGTTATTTTATAGAGACACCTGAAAGTGGGCTCAGCCATCAAATCTGTACCTAATGCTATGTAAAAAAAAACAACAAATAATCAGTGTTGGTCAACTATACAGAGGGAACAAGTATAGTATCAGTTATTTCATATATGTTTCAATGAGAAACAAGCACTGACACAGACACAGTGTAAAGCTGATCAAAAAATCACGTTACAGTAACAGTACAATTAGTCAGAACAATGTTTTTGTTATCAGTTTGGCACAGCCATCTATGGAGTTAGTGAGCATGTATCTACAGATTTAGTATAGCTTTTTATGACTATTTTTATGCCTATTCAACCAGAATGTTAGACCGGTATATCAGAGTTATACTGGTTATATAAGTTATTTTTATAATTTTGAATTACATCCATACTTCAGATATAATCTGATCACAAACAGTTTTTAACCAGATAAAGAAAAAAAAAAAAAAAAAATCAGCCTGATCTTGTAACAGTGTTGCTTCCTGTCAGTGCAGCATGCGGTAACTTCTTCTCGAGCAGTGACTGGTGTGTGTGTGTTTACACATCCTTGCTGCCTGATCAGGACAGAAACCGGTGGGATAGTGACAAATCATTTTTCACGTTGTTGGGAAAACTGAGCCCAAAATATTTGTTCATGCAAAAATCCTACTGTAAACCTGCTGCCATCATGGCTTTCATTGTTCTACGCAATATTTTCTCAGTTGTGTCTCTCTTGCAACGTGTCTGTCATTTCTCAGTCAGTTTTGTCTGTCTTGTAGATTTTACCACGTCTGTGCTCGATGTGTGTTTCTTCATGTATTTAATGATTCCGTTTCACTCGCAGGAAGACACATCCGACTAAAAAGAAGTGAAGTTCAAATAGGAAAAATACTGACCTTTAAACTGAAAAAAAGTGATGTGATGTGTGTGAACGTGCGCGTGTTCCCAGCTTTCCTGTTCACTGTGATGAGTGGAAGATGAGACTCAACTGGATTTAACCCTTTATGATTGCCTCAGTTTACCTTCATCATTCCTCTGCTGCTATTATCGAGTTCTCACTGTGTTTGCTGGTTGAAGAAAAAAAAATCACTTGAGTGCTGTTTAAAAAACCCTCTTTGTTGATGTCTGGTGCATTTCCTCGTTTTATATGTTTTCTTTTAATTTTTTTATGATGTTAGTTAGCGAGGCTTCAGGAAGAGAAGCTCTTGTTCACACCAGAAGTCGACTCGCATCAAATAGGCTCCTAATAGCTGCTGATAAGTTCACACACGAATTAAAACGTTAATGGAGCCGTGAGATAATGTTTTACTAGCACGTGTGTCACCAATGAAATGTAGATGTAGAATAACAACATGTGCAATAGAAATGGAGCATTTGAGTCACCGGACCCTCCTCCTCCCATTCATTCCAGTAAGCATGCATCCTTCAGACACACATCTTGGATATTCTGTACAAAAAGTTCATTTGAAAAAAAATATTATGTTTATAATTTTTTGTAATGTAAACACAGCCACAGGGTGTTGGGAGTTTGTCCTTGTAGCTTACCGATACTGTGAAAGTTCTTTAGTCGGCTTGAAACTAAATATGTTTTTGTGTGTCTATTAAATATTTATTAGTAGACTTTTTTACAGTCTCCCTGAATTTCTTTCTGGAGTTTACACAGTTTACACAGTAGTTATCGTATTCCTATTGTATTGAATTGTTATTTGTTATCAAAGCAGCAATTTTAAGAAGTCATATCCAATATGTAATGTGATCATTTCTCTCTGTTTCTCCTGGCAAAAATTACGAGGATCCAAGAATTATAGATAATGAGTCTTACAGTTGTTGTTTTTTTAAATTATAATATGGTGTAGCCATGAACAAATTGATAAAATACTCAATTTCATTGAGCTATTTTCTTCTGCCTTTTATTCAGCTATTCTGCTTTAACGGGACTATTTTATTAAAGGCTGTTTTCAGTGTTTTGCTTGCTGTAACTTGCAAGTTTCCTAGTTTCTGGGATAAATAATCAAATCTTATCAAACTGCTTTCATAAATGAGCTGATACAGTATGTTGTAAATAATATCGAAGAGCACAGAAAGAAACAAAAAAGGGCGTATCTTTAAAGAAAGGGTCCATAGGGATTATATTAATCTAGGAAGCCTTCACTGAGGGGAGAAAATATCCTTTCCTCACTAAATGATGTTTGTTTTTATGTTGCTGATGGTCTGTCCCTTTAATAGACATAGAGTGTGGTGTACTTGTCAGAAAGCGGGGACTTTGTTGTCAGTAGAAAACCTCTGTCGTACACACTTGGGAAAGAATTATGCACACATTATTATGGTTTGTTGACATTCAAACTGGCTACCAGGCAACGTGGGTTGTACTGAGGCTGTGGAAACTTCTTGTTTTTTCCTGCATTGATCTGTCGGATTAGTACTACCAGTTTCGGTTTTGCTGCCCTCGAGCGGCGGGTAGACATTGCTGCAGTGTGTGCAGGGTAACCTCCTCCCCAGCCACCACCGCTCTGTGTTTGTGTATGTGGAATGCGGGTCAAGCGGAACTCACGGCAAAAACTGCGCTTCGCTTCAAACTCAAAACAGCGGCTCGCATCGGCCTGACGTGCTCTGTACGTACTATGCAATTTATTTCAACTCTACGCTGTTTTAATTCAGGTGCATATGTACCAGAATTGTCTTATCTAGAGATTTGAGCGAGTTTATATTTCTAGTATGGACGCACTAGCAGTCCGCTAGGAAAACGCGACATCGTCATTTAAAATGGCGCCAAAGATTAACCTCAACCAGTGGACCGCTGGTAAACCTACCACACTGTGCCCTCTTGGTTAGCTACACAGTAGCGAAAAGGCAGTGTTGTATTAACAACGAGTTTAAATTCACGTGTTCTTGTTGATTTGGTGTAGTTTGTTTGGCAGAAGAATTGACCCCTAACCTTTGACAGAGCGCTGTCTGTGGCTGTGGGTTTTAGTGAGTGGCACCGTAGAACCCAGTGTTATGTTAGCACCATCGGCTAATAATGCTAAACACAAACTACATTACGCGTAGCCTCCAGCTAACTAGCTAGCCGATGTTGCTAACCAACAACGTCAGCGAAATTTAAAGTGTACAATGACTTTACACAACAAAATTAAATATTGATGATACGAATTAGCCTCCACAAGTTCTGTTTATTGAATGAGCTTATTTTTATATAGTGAATGTTGTTGCTAACTTAAAAAAAATTCTTATAAACATGCCAATTTGAGGCGCCGGGTAGGGATGGGCCCTTATGTTACATAACGGTAATGGGAGATTAGCAACCAGGCTAACATTAGCCATGTAGAGTTGCAATGTGACTAAAAAAATGCAACGCTCCGTGGTCTGCTTAGAACTTGCTATCGTATCCTTATAACACAAGGTTGCCATGTAGCCAGAATAGCACCGGGGGGCCGTTGTTTTGAACAGCTGTTGGCTTGAGTTAGTTGCTAGTTAGTTAGCTCGTACTTTCTGCAGCCTGCTTGCTGGAAGGAGGGGCGTCGCACAGACCCATGCTAGCCTGCTTTTAGCCTAGCCAGCTAAATTAGGGTTAGCACCTTTCCCCCTATGCGGGTTCGCGGCGGATTCCGAGAAATTTCCACCTGTGTGGACCGGAGTTGAGACTCCGTGCACGGGCAGCCTGATCTTGTAACAGTGTTGCTTCCTGTCAGTGCAGCATGCGGTAACTTCTTCTCGAGCAGTGACTGGTGTGTGTGTGTTTACACATCCTTGCTGGCTGATCAGGACAGAAACCGGTGGGATAGTGACAACTTCTTGGACTGTTGTTGTGCTTCGTTCTCATGTGGTAGAATTGATAATTTAGCGCTAACATGGCGGTGATGTAAATATTGAATGATCCACTTTTGCTCTCCTTTTAGCCCCATTACTGTTGGGAACATATTTCACCACAACATGATCGTTTTCCCAGAAACGATCAAGATTTTGCATAATCAATACATCATGCCACCGTGTTTAGCTGCAATGAATTGCAACTACTTGATAATACCCAGAAGAATATTGTTGGTCAACATGTTTGCTGTTGGTAATGGTGTAACTGAGCATGATTTGCTTACAACATTGTGCAAACCCACTCACCACAGGTAGCATTTACAAACTGACTTTCTTTGTGTGAGGGTTTTTAAGGCAACCTACTAATCTTGCTACCAAATCTTTTCCACAGTTGTTTATCGTGTACCTTTTCGTCCTCCCATTCTGTATCTCCACCTCCTTTCCTGTTTGTGAAGTGCCCTTATGCCGGAGCTCCGCAGACAGGTGACAATGAAGAGAAGCAGACACCCCAGCAGCAGCGATGACTCGGACAATGGAAGTAAGCAAAAATATTGTCTCTGCTGACTCATTCATCCCAGGTCCAAATATAGACGGGAACGAGGTTGGCTCAACCCTGCCAGCGCAAGTGCCAAGCACCGAGATGAGTTCAGACAAAGTGAACGACTTCATAAAGTTTGACTATTTTTAGAAGTAAAAGTAAAGTCTTTTGACAGCTTCCTCGATAACCATGACACTTTTGCTTTGCAGTTAGACTCGAAAATGTGTCTCTAATGTTCTCGGTGTCAGTGTGAGTAAGTCTGTACTTCCATGTTCAGGAAAGAAGAAAAGAAAGAGAAAGAAGTGCAGTAGATGGACAAAAATAAAGGAAAAGCAAAAGAAGTCCTGTAGTCTGAGAAACAGGAGACAGAGTAGTAACAGGAGGCGTGTTCGGACCTTTAAAGACATCCTGGCAGGTCAGGCAGATGGTCTCAAATTTGGGAACAGCTTGCAGTTGTTGGTTTCACCCTCAGATGTTGGGCTTTTACTACATTGTTTAAAATGCTGCTTGGAGCTGTAAATTACAGAAAGCAAAGTACATGCTTCATTATGACTGAGCATTCTTATCATTTTGCCATCTGTTATGAAAACAAACCCCAAGCGCTTACTGGAAATTGCTTTTAGCCTGGTCTGTTTCATGGTTTTATGAGACAGACAAGTTAAAATATTTACTCCCATAAAGCACACCACACTGATCAAGCACTTTATATTGTGGTTCTTGCAGTTTGATATGAGTGCCAAACAAGTGAATTAAAAAAACAGAACAAAAAACCCATTTTGATTCTTCTTTTTGTCATTAATTTCATACCTGGCCCAAAGTCAAATTGGCGACTGTTGCTGATAAAATGAAATTGAAAACAAAATGTCAGTTGCTCCATTTTGACTATCCAAATGAGCCATGCTTGCGTTTCTCTCAAGTTTCCCCTTGTTGGGGGAAATCCAGACATATTCGATGATGTGAAGTCGTTCATTAGAAAATCAGCAGACTCGCAGAGGCTGATGCTCAAAGAAGAAATGTGGGTCTGTACAACAGTTTGTGGCTTTTCTGTTTCAGGTAATTCCACCTGCTGGTCCCAGCATTCATCGCAGCACAGGAGGTGGACTGGGCAGAAACCCTCTGAGGTACGCATTTGGTCTCAAACTATTTATTGTGGCTTTTAAAGGGTTGCCGTAAAATTTCAAATGTGTAGATTATAATTAATGGCCTTTCTTTTTTGTCAGCTTTGTACTCTGAGATCGTACTTTAGATTTTAACTAAAGACATGTATATGTGGCTGACAAGTGAATGTGAAAGTGAAAGGACCACCTGACAGCACATCTGTAAAATAAGTGTTTATGTGGTTGTTTATACATGTAAGAAAAGACGTGCTATCTTGGACCTACACTCGATAGTGTGTCCTTGAGATGAAAGCACGTTTACTGTTATCTACTGTACAGTCTGTGGACTTGGTCCCTGCAATCCACTGTATCCTCCCTTTCACTAGAGAGCCAATCAAATTAAAGCAAAACAATGACTCGAACCAATGCAGGATCCTAATTTGCTGTCTTTAGCTGTCTGCGCACAATGTGGTCGATTCTTTTTTTTTCTTTTTTCTTTTTTTTAACCTGTTCAAACAGTGATGTACTTTTTCGCATATTTTATATTTATTTATCAACTGCTTTGCAAAAATGTAATTTAGCAAACCTTCAGCTTTCTACTTTATGCTGATTGAAGTTCTTGATGCTGTTGCAGAGACGAGCTTTGTTTTGCAGCAGTTTTCTTTGAAATCTGATTACACACTTAGAAAAATGTTCATGTTATGTGCTGCAGGTTTTCAGGACAGACCTGATCACGGCCATGAAAGTGCACGACTCATATCAGCTGAACACCGAGGACTACTACGTCCTAGCTGACCCATGGAGGCAGGAGTGGGAGAAGGGCGTCCAGGTCCCCGTCAGCCCCCACTCCATCCCACAGCCTGTTGTGAGGTAGGAAATAAAAGAAACACCTTCAATCTCACTCATAGTTAACTTCAGTGAATGAGGGGCAGCGTAGCTGACGGCGACTTTGACACTTCTAGCCCTTTTCCACTAGTACCTAAATTGGGTTGGCTCGACCTCCCTCGGTTTTTATGGTTTTCGATTACGTGGTAGTATCTGGAACCGGGTACTTTAAAAAAAAAAAAAAAAAAAACCTACTCGACTGGGCTTCTGAGCAATGCAAAAATGTGATGTCAAGAGACTGCATACCACCGATTGGCTAGTCAGTGGCGTAACTCAACGAGTCATGAGATCACGCCTTTGCGAAAATCAAAAATGCCATTTTTGAAACCCAGCAACGAAGGAAATGGCTACACAAACAAAACGCAGCGGTCCCACAGTTACAAAAAGCAGCAGGTATGCCATCGCCTTGACGTTCTCCATTGCTGTGGTGTTTGTGTGACATACAAATAGGGCTGCCACAAACGGCTATTTTGATAATTTGATAGTTGTCACCGATTATTTTGCGATTAGTCGACTAATCAGATCATGCATCCATTGGACATAAAACGTACAGTTTATTGCACCAGCATACATCTGCTCTTATATAACTATCATTAGCTTACAGCTTTAAGTGTTTAAGGTATGTGCTAACTAAAAATAAAGACAAGATGATAGTTTATTAAACTTTTAATGAAATTTGCGCATTGTCTCGGTGGAGTTTAATAAACTCGGCCGTCTGCTCCTTGCTATCTAAAATATAACAGGACACTGGAGTAAATTCTCGACCATCTCACACTTCTGTTTAATCAGTTTTCTGTTTGACGTTTATTCAGCTGTGTGAAAACTATAACTTTAATCTCAGCCAAACCGATTTACTCAGGAACAAATAAAACACTGAAAAAAGGAAAACAATAACATTTTTAAGTTATCT
>VUQG01019987.1:0-20627 GCA_015106755.1 Etia nguti
TAAATGTGTTTTTTAACCTGAAACTTTCACATGGATATTTTCTGCCAAATAAATACTTTTTGAGGGCTCAAAAATGCTTAAAAAATTCCCAAGCCCTACATTTTAACTCACTCCTATATACATAGAGGTGATGTAACCCTGATAATGTTGATGGTTTAAGGGTCTAATTTGGCATGGCTTCATTACATTTGCTAAAGTTGCTATGCAACAAAGATCAGCTCGTCCCGAGGGGGTCACATGGGAAGATTTTTCCACATTTGGTTGGTCTTCTGTAATGATGTGAATGACTGTGTAATGACTGAGAGAGTGTGAACAAAAAGAGGCTAAACTACTGCTGTTTCGTCTCTTGCAGATGTCGTACTGGGGACATGACGGTGAGCCCAGTTTCCTCAGGAAGGCCTTAAACCTCAGCGACTCTTTCACCTGATCCTGGACTGTCCTTCCTGTTTGGAAATCAGCAGGATTCGTTCAGCCTGTTTCAGAACATCGTCCCCTTGGCCTCTCTCCTCCACACTCATATAGGACCAGCTTGATGTAGCAAAGATGGTGTCTGGCCACATGACACTGCACAGTTTTCTTAGATTTATGAGGGGAGACTCGGCATGGGTGATGGCAACATCATAAAACCGTGCAGCCCAGTAGCTTTATGTACTCTGCTTTCCTTTTCCCCTCGCTCCCTTTCTTTCCATCTTTTCATGTTTCTGCCGCCATCTGTCTCTTTGTCTTTTGCTTTCTCTCTGTCTGTTCTGACTTAGTCTCTGTTTAGAGACATGACTCTGACCCTGAAGCACAGCTCAGCTCCAAGTTTATACTGCAGGAACATCATGGTAGTGGGAATGTACCAAGCTTGTTATATTGTGACACTAGTCACATTTTTGAGGTCTAAGAGGTTATTTTACCTTTTTCAGTAGCAGATTGTGTTTAAGGTCAAACTGAAATTGCTAGAACAGTCTGCCCTGTAAATGAAATGGCACTGTGGTTTCAAGCTGGACAAGTTTACATTTCATATGCAAAGACTTGAGATGAAACTTCTGTGAAGTCAGCCATTGGTTAGTGAAGTCCTCAAGCTCAGTCTTTTTGGCCTTGCCATCTTAATTTGAAACTAAATGTGCACCTGGATGCTGCCTTCTCCTAATTCTGGCTGTAAATTTACAAAATGAACATCATGTTTTAGTGAAGAAGACCTAAAACCAGCAACGGAGCACATAAACACATCACCGGTATTTACTTTTCTTTCTTTTTTTTTTTTAAATTTTAGATCACTGATAAATTTTTCCCATACTGATTTCTGTAAAAATTGACTGCTTTTTTAGCAGCTAGTTGAGTCGCCCCCTGCTGGCCTTTTGCATGGTCTTCACTTTCTGGAGTCATAAGCTACATAAGTAGACGGCAGTCTGCAGCAACACCCCACAGAAGCTTCAATTAAGTCTTCAGCTACATGTAAGCATGATGCTACACGCTGACTTGCTAAGTTAGCTAACAAACATCAGCATTAGTTTGGCTAACCAGCTGAGTCTTGGCTAACTACTGTCTGCTAGCTACTTAGCGACATAGCATAAAGATGGCTATGTATCATGTAGCTCATTTAGCGGCACACATTTGTTAACATTATCTGCTTGCACTGACTCAGCATGGTCAAACATGAATGGTTACCAACTAACTCAGAAGCTGAGAGACTGCCAGGGTGTTTCTGATGCCCCAAATCATTGTCTCCTCATTATTAGAAATAAGAATAGCTTTACACTTTAAAATCACTTTGACTAGACTACAGCAGAAGGAGATGTGATTTCAGTTGGACTTCAAATGCTAAAATGTGACCTGTGTGTCTCTGTGTTCCTCGGTTTATTGACCCACTCAGTGGAAATAACTCTAGAGAGGGTGCTGCAGTCGATTGTAAGACCAGGATCGAGTTTCTGCGACTGCCTCATTCACCTATGCTTTACGCCTGTGGAGAGGGGCCAGCTGCGCCTCACTATCAGCATCGGTGTGACAGGACAAACTCTGACATCAGCTATTTATTCATGTTTCTCATTGTGACGCTGTCCTGCTGTCACTCGACAGATCTGAATGTACGTTTTGTTGTCGTTTTTATAAAGGTGTAAGAAAGAAGCGTCTCTCTGTTTGTGTGTGTTTGATTCTGCTCATTTTAATGCAAACAGCAGGGATTCTTGGCCTTATTTCTACTTTCAGCATCACCACCTGGCCTCTGTACTGTCCCAACTTTAGCTCTCCTCTTTTTTTGGTTGGCTATTCCTGGCCAACCATACTATACCACTCTCATCCTCTTCCTTCTGATTTGAGATTGCGGTGGAGAGAAAGAGGAGCTGCTGCATCCTGGATATGGAGCTATCTGAGAGGGAAGACATGACCCAGATATGTCTGCTAGCTAGTTACCTAGCCTTGGTGCTTCAAATTGGGCTAGAACTGCAGCTTTCCTCTGCAGTGACTGCATTGTGATCCCAATGCCAGAGGAAGGAGGAGGAGGTAGGCTGTGTGGGTTGTTGATGTACTGTATGAAACATCTCCGAGGGCTGATCAAAGCTGGACCCGGGGAGGGCTGGTGCAGGACAGATGTCTCGCTGCGGGGAATCACCTGTTTGTGTGTGTCGATGTGGACGTCCTGAGCTGCTGGGCAGGGCAGTGGGTGCGGTTTGAGGCGGACATGGGAAACTGGGTTAAATTCCAGGCATTCTCCTATATCTGAAGCCGCACTGTTTGTGGTTTGTCTTTTCTACAACTTATCTTACATCTTGTGTGTGTGAGAGAGTCCTTTGCCAAGCCTACTGGCTATGGAAAAACAATTTAACTGGATTTAATTTGTCACCCCACCTCCCACCCACTCCTCCTTCCTCCTCTTCCCTCCTTCCCCACAGTTATTTCTTGCGTCTGGGAGGTTGGGGGAATTCAGCTTGTTTAGTAACTCTGTGCCGAGTCTGATCTAGCTTTGGAGGTTAGACAGGCCCGGTTTCATGGCAGCTTAAAGGCTTAGAATCATGTCGGCATCATCACGAGAGAGTAAACAATTTCCAACTGATTTAAAAGAACGTTTTCCAGGCCACATCAGAAACCGATGTAGAAGTGTCGCTCGTATCCTGGCTGCCTTTAGATCACTCTGGGCTCTTTGCTCTAAAGGGTTAATAAGGCACAATGAAACCAGTTGCCTAGAGCCCTGACCACTTTTTTCCATTCTTGCTGGAAAGTTTCCAGTGCTATTTATATGAAACCTCAGGCCCCACAATCAAGAAACCCACTTGGCCGGGATCAAGTTTTATCCATTATACCGAAGTTCAGTTTCACTCAAAGAGTACTCCATTAAAAAACCATCAGAAATGGCAGAGACATGCTGGAATCGGTGGTCCGTATCATCTCTGTGGACACAGAGCGATCTGCAGCGAGCAAGTAGGCAACATGTACAAGCAGGCACCGGTGAAATCAATCCACATGACCTAACGACTGTTGTATAACCAAAGAAAATATTACAGCACATCTAATCTGCCCCGGGTCTGATGGATGATGTGCTGTAGTAAAAGATTTTTTTGTGTGTGATCAAATATCTGAAGAGAACCGAACTGTTTTTTATTCTTTTCAAATCCATGTTCAGAGGGGCTGGTGTTTAGTTTTGACCATAATATCATCATATTTTAAAGTAAGTTTAATATCGGTATTATTTACACATGCATTGAAGGCGTAGCCAAAGTGTTTGGCTCTGTGAGTGAGGGGTTTTAGTGAAAACTACAACTTAAGAACTTTATACTACTATCATTATTATTATTCCATTTTCTGTGAGTATAAGCTGTTTAATGTGGTCTTATTAAAACACAATCCAAGAAGAGGGCAGTCAAAGAAACCCATCAAACATCTACGGCTTATCAGGAGACACAAATACATGCTGTTAGCTACAGTGCATGGTTGCTCTTTTATCCACACTTCAATAAAAGTTTATAATAAAAGAGGATGTATTTGCCTTTCCTTGTTTCTGTCACATATTCACTGGTACAACACTGAGTGTGTAAATTAAACATCGTTACAAGTGAAATGTTATGTATTTAGTAAAAGCAATATATTGTTTAGTGGTACTACTTTCTGTTATAAGCAAGAGAACACCAAGTGGTGTGCGTGCGCATTGACACGCCTGTGCCCCTTCCACAACATGTTAAATAAAGTAAGTTGCTTTCCACACAAAAAGGTGTTGTTACTTTACCAGTTAAGTTATAAGAGAGAACATAACATTAAACATGGTAAACAAGTCAAAAGTTTTCAAATCAGAATGTGTGGCTCAGAGGATGAAATTTGGGTGAACTTACATAGTCATCCTAGCGCTGCCTTCTTTTTACGAGGGGCAGTCAATTAGAAGACAGTTGGGTTACCGGGGGAGGAGCCAAAATGGCTTATTTCACACAGGAGATGAACCGAGGGGCTTTAAAACAGATTTTTGTAAACTATGAATCATGCAAAGCTGCTCTAACAAAGTCAAATAATAAACATATGAAATGAGCCTCAGAGCTTCCCTTTAATTAACTTCTTTATACTCATTTATGTATTAATTTAACCTGCAAATCAAATGTGTGTTCTTTGTGGTTGTAGCTACTTTTGGCTCATTGTTAGCTAGTACCCCAGTATCCATAGGGGTGAGGTATAAAATATTAACCCCTGTAGAGTTACTATAGATGCCAAAAAAAACCCACACCTTTAAAACAGGTACTGAATTCTGTGGTAAAGTTGGAGATTTAACACGCGAGTCTGTGGGGATCGACTCACTTTTGGAGCCGGCCTCAAGTGGCCACCAGAGGACCTGCAGCCTCGGTGGCCACTGCCTGTTTTCCACTTAGATCATCAGTTCAGACTGCAGGATACACACCTGCAATCTTTGTCGGCTCCTTGACAGATGTGCATCTATCTCGTGGGCTACTTGTACAGTGGGCGTGTCCGGATGTCCTGATGTCAGCTGCTGAGTTTATGGTAACTGTGACATCTTTAATATTGAACACATTTAAAGCAAAAAGCAGAATGCGTTAAAGATCCAGTTTACTCACAAATATCGAACCTGTGCTCATAAAAAAAGGGTTGTTTTTTTTTTTTCTTTTGTCGTATGTTTTTCACAGTATCCGGATAAAAGCTGATTTTGGACCGGGTGTCGGTGCCGTGCGCCCCCCTCCTCCTCCTCCTCTTCCTCCTCCTCCTCCTCTCAGCAGACGGACGCATCCATGGAGATCCTGTGCAGCCGTCCTCAGCATTACCACTTCCAAAACCACATTCCAATATGACATAAGAAGACAGACCGGCTTTTCTAACCAGCAGCTCGAAGCCTTTTGAACACTTTCTTTCCTTTCTTTTTCTTTTTTTCCCCCTCAGCATCCCATTGGCGGTGCCAATCTTAACTTTCTGCCCGGTTCCTCTCGTACTTCTTTACCCGTATCCGGGAGAGAAGTCAGCTCCCCGGGAATTAAAGGAGGTCGTTGGGTTTTCTTCTTTTCCTCTTCGCTTCTTTTTGGTACTTCTTGGATGCGCATGGATGTGGCAACAGCGGAAGCGGGGACGTCTCTGCCGGGTATCCGACTCCGGAATCGGGCGAAGCAAGTGATGCCGAACCAGAAGAAGGTGAAAGCGCGGCGGAAACGGCGAAAGGAGCTGGTTTTAATCCAGATCTGCTTGTTCGGCGGTTTGCTCCTGGTCGTTAAAGGGTTTTCCTCCTTAGCGGAAAATTCAGGTGAGAAATCAGCGTTTGCTTAATTCGCCCTCAGCAGATACAGTCTTCTCTTTTACTTCCTCCACGTGTTTGCCTTTCATTTCCTCCCCTTTTCTCCATCTAACACACAGTTAGAATTAAAACACGGCATCGCGAAAGCTGTAGAAAGTATTGTGTTTTTAAAGAAGCAGACAGACTTTATTGATGGCCGCATTCCATTTGGTCAACACTCGGGAAAAGAGGGGGTGAATGAGAAGAGAAGTGAAACCCAGCCTGAAACCTGCTAATAACTGTAACAATGATACAACAAACAGGTAGAGAAGTAGAAAGAATTAACTGTAATGTTCAAATGTCGAATCACTCTATGTTGTTAATATTCCTCTAACTTAGCAACTGTAGCCAAACGTCATCACCCATGCGGTACGGTGCCGTATAATGCGCACTCGTGTGAGCTTCAACTATGGGAAACTATTCATGGCTGAGGAATGCAGAGGATCCTGAGTGTTCAGGTGTTTCAGCTGCAGACAGAGAAATCAGGGCAGCGAGCCCCAGGGTATATAAGCCCGCCTGCACCTCTCCAGTTTACTGCAAATGGTTATTAATCAGTCAGCCATTCCTTATAACAGACTCGGTGGTGGAGATGTAGAGTCACATAAAAAAAGAAGAGTCACATAAAATAAAAGCACAGGAAGACAGACGTATTCATATGTAAATGTCACCTTCCTACAAAAAGTGTGCAGTGTCTCCATGGCTCAGTTTGGTAACATGTGGCACTAAATCTGAAACTTGATAATCTCACAATTAAAGAACAGCCTGGAAATAAAATTATAGGCTACACGAGATTTATTAAAACTGCTCTAACTTCTGCAGCTACAAACATTTAACTAGCAGTCTCTTCAGTAAGAGTTTCATTAAAAGCATCATACTTGAAGTCTTTGGAAACTTGCACATATATACTCTGTTGGTACATCCAGTAACCATGTACCAGTAGAGTATATAAGAAGTCTGAGCTTTAACTTACAGATACAAAGATCTTTATGAAACACTTCAAAACAGGGAAATCTGAGGCGTCTCCTTTTGTTCTACAAATCATGACAACACTTTTACACATATTGTATGTAATATCAGGTTGCACACCATAAACAGATAGTCTGCATACATAGTATGGTTGACTAGAATATTACGGATGTGGTTTGATAGGATTTCTTTTTGTTGAAATGATTTGCAGCAGCAGAACATCTGCACGCCTCGACTTGATGCCTGCATGTTCTTCCTCCTCTGTTTTTGTCTATGTCTGTGTGAGTCAGCTAAAATGAGAAGTATTTATCACTTTCTGTGGACAGAAGGTCTTCGTGAATATTCATACACTCATGATTTGTGCATCATCGGTCCTTCCTCCCCACTGTGTTACATGCAAAAGCAGCTCTGCGAGAACAAGAGGCGACACGTTTAATGCATCTCCCCTGTCCTGTTGTGTTCATGTTAACTCTTAATCAGCGCACTGGAATATCAATTAAAGTTGATTATTTATGATGTGCCTAATGAAGTTCTGCCAATTTAAGCTTGGTGTTGTGGCTCCGCAAGTGGAGCACTCACCGCCTCCTCGCGGGGCCGCATTAATCATTCCCGCGCTTACCTTCTTCCACTTCTTCTCTCGGTGCAAGATGGCAAAAGACACAGAGGGAGGGAGGAAGACTGCACCGCTGACACGCACAGCTCAGTGCTGCTGTGGCTGCTGCTGTGTGGTGTGGTGAAGGTGAGACTAAGTGAGGAGTTCAGCCAGGCCCCGAGGACGTTTGTGCTTTTTAATTCTTTTCGAATCCTCGTCTTTTGCCAGACTTGTGGTTGGCAGGGTGGAAAGGGCAGAGTGCTTCTGCTGGGCTCTGTGAAGTATGAAATGAATTCATTGGTGTTGCTGCTTTCTTGAAGAATGTGCAGATGTAGCCACAGTGGGAGCCCCCACTTTGTGCACTGTTGCTCCACCCGCCCCCGAGAGGATTTTGTTTTGGAAAATCATGAAATTCCCCTTCAATGTATGAATTGTGGGAGATAAAGGGTAGAGATGGAGGAGAAGGCGGAGGCACCAAATTGACACATCTGTGGAGCTCTGCTCCAGCTGTTGACTATCCTAACGTTACACAAAGAATCAAACTTTAATGTGGCAAAGAGTGCAGAACATGGCATTAAAAATAAATCAAAATGCTTGACACGCACTTTGCTATCTGCAACATCTCTGCAAAACTAACAGCTTAAAGGCATACACCTGAGTCCATGTATGTAAACATGGAAATGAGGAGAAAGTTTTAGGATTTAGATCCAGAGCAGGATGATGGCCAACGGTGAGCACACCATCGTTACAAAAATGATGTCAGCGAAAAAATGAAAGGAGGATATGTCCATGAGGTCTCAGAGGATTGCTACTAAACCACTTCTCAGGAGGGAAAACAAGCAAATTTCACAGCATTTCACGGTGGATAGTGGAGAAAAGTCGTATTTACCGATAAATTCCAGTTAGAGATTAGTGTCAGTGTGATAAAGGTGTATGTAGGGAGACTAACAGGAGATACCGCAGTGGATTTAACCCCCAGTAACACATGTGCCTGACCAAGGAGAAGCTGCATTTCAGAGACAAGCTCCATCCTTTGGTCTGCATCTTTATGGACAAGTAAAAGATTCCTGACATGAAGAGAAGCCTCCCGGAGCAATGTGCGATGATGGGATAACAGTTATCAGTTCATAAAAAGTTAGTGGAATCCATTCAGCTCGAGTGATGACGCTTTTAAAGCAAAAGTGGGAAGAAAAAATAAAATATATTTTCCAGTGATTTAACATGTCAATCAAATTCTAAAGCCAGTTATCAGTTGTAATGAAACAAATGCTCATAAAATAAAGTACCTTAATGTACCTTTACTGGTATAATAATGTTCCATTGACACTGTACCACTGTATCACAACATTTTACTACAGAAACTAGAATACTCTGCTGGTATTATAAGAAGTGTGTTGTGCTGCTTTGAATTGTGTCCTGATAGATTCAACTGAATACAGGGAGTCTTCTTCATACAAAGGTTAGCCTTGGAGTTCCACAGGGTTCTGTGCTGAGACCACTGCTGTTTACATTAAACATGCTTCCCTTGGGTAATGTTATTTGAAAAAAAAAATGCATGTCTTACAAGTCACAGAGGCCCTCTAATTCCTATTTTTCCAAATTTCCTCTACTTTTCTATTTCTAAATGTAGACAAACTGAGGTTTTTGTATGTGGCTTTCAAAATCCTAAAAACATGGTGTCTGGATGGCATTACCTTGGCCTCCAGTAACACTGTGAGGAATCTTGGAGTCATTTTTGACCAAAACATGTCCTTCAACACACGCATTAAACAAATATGTAGGACCGCTTTCTTCCATCTGCTCAACATTGCTAAAATTAGAAACATCCTGTCTCAGAGTGATGCTGAAAATCTGGTTTTGTATGTTTGTTTCTTCCAGACTGAGCTTTTTTTGTTCCATCCATCTATTGTGCAAATAATTAAAGAATGTATTTAAGTGATGGCGTAAGTGTTGGACTTGGAACTTTAGTGTGGTTCCTGAATTTAGAACCTAGATGTGTTAGATTAAATGTGATTACAGTTTGGGACATGTTACACCCAAGACTGCTTATACCCCACTTTCACTCCCAGCACCAGGCTAGTGGGTTTGGAACAGCACTTAATGTGGCAGAGACACAACACAAATGCAGAAATGGAGTGAAAGTGGGTACGGAGAGGATGCAGGCTGGAGACAGACACGACAACAACACGATCTCCCGTTGACTCCTATACCCAAATTTGCATTATCAGTTAACCAAGAAGCATGTCTGTGGACTGTGGTAAATGGTAAATGGTAAATGTCCTGTATTTGTATAGCGCTTTAATTAGTCCCTAAGGACCCCAAAGCGCTTTACACTACATTCAGTCATTCACCCATTCACACACAGGTGATGGCAAGCTACATTGTAGCCACAGCTGCCCTGGGGCGCACTGACAAAGGCGATCAGTGCGCCCCAGTGTGGAGACCAGTGTGCAGACCAGTGTGGAGACCAGTGTGGAGACCATGCAGACTCCACACCAAGGTTATAATAGTTAAATAACATGAAACTGGAAAACTAAAGCTAAATGTGAGAGAATCTTTTTTAATTACCTAAAATAATAGTTAAATGAAACTTAAGAAAACAGTAAAAGTAACAAAAAAAATATTGTGGACTAAACTAAAATTTGTCAACACGGCCTGCATGAAGATGCTTTGGTGCACTTGTTTATTGAGACTCGGATGTCTACATGACTGTGAGAAAAGTCATGAAATTCTAACAAATACCCCAAACTATTTTATAGTTACTGAAAGACTCAAACTAACACAAAACATTTTCAACATTTTATGCAGTTTTTTCCTCCAGCCGTGTCCAGTATATGTTCAAGCCTGTCTGGTGTTTTTGCATGCAGCTGCCAGCATCTGTTTCCCCCATTTGTACGTTGTAGCACCTTCTAATATGTGTCAAATGGACATCTTGGAGTCTGGCTAACAACTTAACCTTACACAGTATATCATACAATGAACTTCAAGGTTTTCTAGAAGCAGCTACATTTCTTTAGTGACAAAAATTCAGTAATTTGTATCTGGAGGTTGCACTGAAACCTCCCATTACTCTCTTTTTTCTCCTTCCAGGTTTTGATGTCTCCAGCCACAGCAGCGAGGACCAGGAGAGGTGGATTGGAAGGAGGCTGCTGGAGGACACGGACAACAACAGCAGCAAGAATACAGGGATCGAAAAAGAACAGAAGAACTGCACTCCTCCAGGTAAGACAAGATGAAAGAAAGAGGACACCCAAGTGCGCTCCCCCCTCCCTCTCTCCCTGCTTTCTTCCTCCCCAGAACAAAGAGAGGGAGACCAAACCATCCTCACCACTCTTGTTCTTTCTCCCTGTCCCTTCTGCCCACCCCCATATTAACACTTCCTAATGTGGGGTAACCCAGATTGTGAGGTCAGATGATTTCCCATGAGCGCACGCAGCAGCAGGCGGTGACATTCTGGCTGCCTCAGCGGTTTTCACACTCAGCCTTCGTCACATTTTTTTAGGATCCTGCAGATTTCATTCTCACTCCCTGCACCTAGCCTCCCCTCTCTGTCTCACACCGACTCTCCGTCATTCTTTCCCTTTTTTTTCCCTCACATTTTTTTTTCCTGGCAGATTTTAAAAGGCAGGAAAAAAAAACCTTGTTTCCATGGCAACCTATTTGTCCCGCCATCGTCGAACATGTGAGGATGCTTTGTTTGTGAAGTTTCAAGTCACTTTTACAAGGATAGAAATCAGCCACTTGTAATTAGTTTGTCAGCATCACATTAAACTGAATGGAAAAACTAAAGTAGCTGAAAAACTGCAGTTCCTCTAATGGCCACTTGAGGCCAACTCCAACAGTGAGTCAGTCCACATAGACTCCCATGTTAAAATCCCCAACTTTACAGCAGCTTTGAGTTCCCAGTTTGTGACAACTGTATAGCTGTGAATATAACTCACCCATATAAGGCCATGATTAACTTATAAGTAGATGTTGTTGACACAGGCAGCTGGAGGTGCCAGCCATCTTCTACGCTTCAACTCTGCTTTTTGGAGTCACTGAAGAGTGTTTGTGATGTTGGTGCCTTTTAGATAATTATTAACATGACAAGTAAAATGGCTTTTCGTGCAGTGCAGCCTGCCTGTCCAAGAAGTCTGTGATCCTGTTCTGGTGAGTGAAATTCTAGTATTTTAAGTGTCCATTAGCAGTTATCTGTGTGATCCGCATATACGGTCTATGGACAAGTTGACAGCTTTCATGCAAATTATGTGCGACCATGACAACCTGCTAGCGACTAAGGACTAATCACAAGGAGAGTTTTGGTATGGCACCGTATACCTCCTTGCAACTAATTTCATGTTAGAGACGGCAGCAACCTCCAGCAACCGGTCAGGTGATACACATAATTCTCTAGTGGCCTGTGGTTGCCAGGGTGTCACTGACCAGTCTCTAGGATTGTGTAACGGGGCCTTAACACTTAATAATAATTTATCCATTTTTACTATACAGGGGATAAATATTTCTATATCTAAGCTAAAGAATCAAAGCTAAAAGTTTGAGGCATGGAAACTGTGACTGACAGGTGGATGGTGACACAGACGGCAGTAGCTGCTAGCTGTCTGCTAGGTTTTACCTCAGCTACCTGGAGTCACTGAACCGGACCTCTGGACTGTTTTTGTGCTGTTGGCGCCTTTTGAATCATTTTGCAGGCATATGGCTTCCTGTCAGGTTAGTTATATCAGAAGTATGTTCTCCAGCAATGCTAGCAAGTAGACTGTTTGTGTTTATCCAACAAACTGTCGAATCAAACGTGCAACATGGCAGCATCCAGAATGCTAAAAATGGGAATTTGACTGCAGCCATCTTTCATATACAGTCTGTGGGTGTAACGCATCCTTAGGCAACCTTGTAGTCTCACCATCAGCTTCTCTGTTGGTATTTTTAAAAGTAAATGGACTGAAATGAGACGTTCGGTGCTGCTATAAGTGATGTGGAGAAAGGTGACATTTGTCTCTTACCTTGAGCAGAGACGATCGTCCTCCCTTCAGGGGCAGAGGCGGTCCTTGGTGAGCTCGTTAAGCAAAATGGCCATCATCAATCTCCTTTCTCACCCTCTCAAGGTCGCCGCTGTCATCTATAAAGAGAGCCGAGGTCAAGGTTCAACTTATTCTCTTCTCCTGCTGATTATACTGTAGCTGTTCTCCTCTCTCTGCTAAATTTAAAGCTCACGCTCCGGTGGCTTCAGCCCCCAGATTCCTCCTGAGGACAGCAAGGTTTTCGCTAAATAACCTCTATTTTATGAAAGTCTTGCGCCATTCTAGTCATTTCTGCTTGAGACTGGATTGAGGCACATTTGGCATACTCATATGAGAACTTGTTGAGTCATCCTACATCTGACCTCTGAGTGGAAAGTGTCGGCGTGTTTTTAAAAAGTGCAGCATGTGTAGAAGAAGTGGAGAAAGCAGTACCTGTTTGTATTTCATGTTTAGGGTAGATCAGTGACATAGTAAGTAAGGATATAAAGGAGACTCGTTTAGTACACTTTCATGGATGAAGCTGTAGTTTGTGTCCAATCACAGACCCGCTATTATTGTTCACTGTAGTTTTTTTCCAATCATAAGGAATCTCTAAAGAGGGCACAACATTTTATTAGCGGTGGGGCGTCGTGCTGTACCTGTACTGTATGTGAAAAAAGTCCTCTGAAGGAGAAGAAGTCTGACGAATGGCCTCAAGAGTTCACGAGGCTAGCAGTTCATGGTTACATTAGCATGAAAAACTAGAATCTTTGTCAACTACCTGGTCAAGTCGCACTCTAGGAAATGAAAACAGCACGTTTTGACGAAGTAGAAGAATGCAAAACATTAAAGACGGAAAGCCAGCGCTCCTTTCCTGACAGTCTGATGTAAGCCACTTCTGGCACTTATAAATCCGTTACATTAGAAAATTGTTCTGCAGCCCAGATGTGGCTCATATGCTGCAACACACCTGACATCTGGCCCATGTTGGGTGGACCTGTGGATGAGGTAAGGCAGCCAGACACATGACTCAAAGTAGCCTGTAAAGGCCCATAGATAAGTGTAACTAACTATATCTGCAGGCAGTGTTTGGGCCAAAAAGCCCATAGCTATCTTAGTACTAAGGAGGAGGTGATCACAACCACTCAAGATAATGTTTGTGATTCCAAGTGTCTATCAGAAGCAGCTCAAATACAGTAAAGTACTGCTCACCTAGCATGGACATTCTGGTAGGGGGGTAATTCCAGGAAATAGGAATTCAGTGGAGATGTGAGGTTCTTATACCAAGCACTTTCTTAAAATGCTTGGTATATCCTTCTCATTTTTCTGTTTGTCAGCAGTGTCGTGTCCGTTGTTATACTCCACACCTGAGCCAGTCGTAATAGTAACACGGCCCGGTCCAGGATCTGAACATAGTTCTGTATCTCGATCTTAGTAAGGGGAAGTGCCACATGAGTTAGGGTTAGTTAGTTGGCTTGAGCATGCTCCCATAACTCCACCACCATTGTGTCTCCCTTGACTGATCTTGTCAGCCCTACCAAGAAGTTGAAGCGGCACTCCGGATGTTAGCAGGCCTTCCAAACTGGGAAATCTGTCTCATGCTGCTCACCCATTCTTTCTGCTGTTTGAGGTTGATGCCAGTCGCACCATTAACGAAGAGACCCTAGCATTGCACTGTGCAGTATTTTGTGCATTTTGTGCAGTGCTGCACACGCCCCTTATTTCGTCACATTTCCATGGAAAATGGAAAATGAGTGCAGCAACTTGTTAAAAAACTTGCAAACCAAATGGAAATATAGTATATAGGGTATAACTAGAGTGTATAGGCTGTACAGTGTAAAGAGTGTGTACAGTTTAGTATGACCACCTTTATTCTTCAACACAGTGTGAACTCTCTTGGGCAGCTCTTGTAATTTCTGTTAGTAGTCTTCAGGAATTGTTCTCCAGGCTTCTTGAAAGCTCTTCTTTGAATGCTTTGTTTTCTGTCAGGGTGATCCAACACTGCTTCAGTAATGTTAAGGTCCGGGCTCTGGGGAAGTTTTTTTTCTGTCAGTGCATTTGGGATCAATCAGCCAGCTTTCATCACTACATGGTGGTTCAGAATCTGACTTTTCTGTGTTCATAATTCCATCAATTTTGACAAGATCTCCAACATCACTGGCTGACACTCAGCGTCAAACATGATAGAGCCTCCACCGTGTTTACAGACGACTGTAGACGCTCACTGTTGTACCTCTCTCCTGACCAAATCTCACTCCACTGATTTTAAGTCTAGTTCTTATGTCATTTCGCATACCTCAGCCTTTTCCCCTTGTTTCCTTTCCTGAAAAATGGCTTCTTGAAAGCCACCCTTTCATTGATAATTGATTTCTGATGGGTCTCTATTGAACAGTAGATGGGTCAACTGAAAGGCCAAATTCATGCTAGATTTGCTGCTATTTCTACAGGAGATGACTTTCAGATATCGTTCATCTGCAGTAGGTAGTCTTTTAGGGTTGACGCGTCTTCTTTTGTACGCCACTTGTCCTGTTAGAACATTTTTGTGCTGTTTTCTGTTATGTGTAGACACAAAACTGATTCATCCCTTGAGTTGTGAGCCTTTGTTATGCTTGAATCATTCCTAGGTCAGTGTTAAGTGAAAAAATCCTCTGAAAATGGCAAGGTACAAGGACTTGAGTGAAAATGAGTGAAAAAGCAGACAATGTCTAAAGAAAAACTATGAAAGATCTTCAGAAAGCTGAAGAACTATTGTTCAAGACCAGTTTAAGAAATAAAGAAAGTCTGGCTCCTTGGAATTAAAATATAAAGATGTGAAGGGGGATACACAAAACAGTATGTTAGTTACTCTTTGCAACCTGTTGTTGTTTAACAGAGATTAATGTGCTGCACCAACATTATCCAAAATTACAACTTAGACATCCATCTCACAAATGGTCAGGAAAATCTGGTTCCTGATAGGTTGGGCTCCACTAAAAACAGCCTGCTGTGGAAAATGGTTTACAGTTTCCAAGAAGTGAATTTAGACCCGTGTCAGTGTGATGGAAATGCACTCAGTTCCTTGTCTCTGGGTAAAGTTCCTGTGGTGGAAACTGGGCTCTTCATAACTTGCATAGTCTCACATCAAAAGCAAAAATTTCAGCGTTTCTGAGGATGAAAAGCAGCTAGCATTTCCATCCATCTCATGGTGCAACTTTTAATTTACTATTGGGACTATTTTTATTAACTTCCACTCAAACGGCTAATCAAGTGATCAGCTGGTTTTGTGTGGGATCGTGTAGCAGCTTGCACATGGATTTGTGCACAGCAGAGTGTGTGTGAGTTATTTCCACAGCTTGCCAGCCACAGCGTACAGCACAAGGCTGGCTGATGAGGAAATATCCCAACATGAGCTCTGTGTTCTGGGAGGATGCAGCACGGCAGAGGCACTGACTGATTGTTGCCTGAAATTAGAGACCTGCTGATCAAGTGCTCAAAAGATGATGGAGCGAGAGCGAGAGAAAGAGAGAGAGGCCCTCATTTGCTAATTTTCCCCTTCCAGCCACACATGAAACAAGCTATCATACCCGTCATTACTTCTCTCTTCGTGATTTTAATTACGAGGACCCCGCTGCTTCTGTTTATTTCAGGCACTTGTTTATGCCTTCTCTCCATCACCATGCCATTTTTTAGTCAAGGGGAGAAAGAAAGGGAAGCACAGCCAGTTGCTGGTAGTAACGTTTGAGAATGATGTGTCACCTTTGGTAATAATTTCTTTGCCCTTTTGATCTTTTTGGCCATACTCTGAAAATATCAAGGAGAGTTTGGCTAGAAAATGTCTGCGGAGAGGTGGCTGTGTGTTTGTGCGCTGCTGTGTAGGTGAGAACGAACAGTCTTATTCAGAACGAGCCCTCTCTGTGCGGCTCCTGACCTTCCTTTTATCATGAAAAACAAGAGTGTTTCATTTTGGTGACTTTGCTGCCCAGATCCAGCCCTTCCATGCATGAATAATGACAGCCAGTCATTACTGAGTCACTATTTTATTCAAACTAGTCTCAAACTCTCTTCTTGTTTTGTAAGAAGTATTTAATGGCCGTGGACTGTATATAAAAGATGAGTTATAGCTTCTTGGTTTGAAAAGTACCTGAATTCTTTCTCATGGCCAGCAGGGGGCGACTCTATCAGTCTATGGGAAACCAGGTCTGCTGCTTGCTCCAATCTGAGGGCCTCAGGAAACACTTTCCTGATGAGTTCATGCTAGTCTCCCATCTTACTGATTAAGACTTTTCGACCTCTTGCTCTTCACATTTGGTTTTCAAACACCACAACAAAAAAAACTTAGCTTAACGCTGTAAACAGGACCTTACTAGCCAACGGCTTATGTCATCATAAAGACGTCCAACTTTTATTAAGATAAACTTTAGGTAATAACAGCATAGCGAACAGACAGCTTTGAAAGTTTAATTTTAATTTTTGGGGAAATTTTAATCTGTACAGTTGATGTCTCTAGAAAAAAGCAAAAACCAAAACTATAGGATTTGCCCTTGAAGGACCCTGTTTTTGTGCTGATCTTCGATCAGGTTGGGGTTGTGAAGGTAGCAGTCTAAGCAGACGTCCAGACCTCCCTCAACCACTTTTTCCAGCTCTTCTGGGGCAACACCAAGACATTCCCAAACCAGCCAAGAAACATAATCTCTCGAGTGTGTCCTGGCATAGTGTCAAGAGGAGACTCTGCCCGAAACACCTCATCTAAGAGGCGTCCGTCCAGAAGACCTTTTGGTCAAATACCCAAACACCTCAACTGCCTCCTTTTGATGTTGATGAATAGTGGTTCTACTCGGAGTCCTCCCAAATAACCAAAGCTTATTTCTTCTGCTTTTATCTCCACTCTATACTCACAGCTCATGGGTTTAGATAAGGTTAGGAATGTAGACTGACCCGATCGACAGCTTCCTTCACTTTCATGCGCAGTCTTCCACAATAAGCCTGTATAGCATCCACATCACTGCAGATGTTGCACCAATCAGGAACAAGACTGTGAGATACTGTAAAGCCTAACCTGTCGCTGGCATCAAACGAACCATTTGCTCAGTTAAAATAATTCCAATGCATTCTGAAAGCAGCGACTCTGTGCTTTTCAGTGATATTAAGGTCATTATGGTAAACCAGGCATGGTGTCGCAGCAGCTCCATGAAGACGAAGGCTGCTTGAGAGAACAGTGAGTGAGTGTGATGGAGCTCTACAGCAAACAGACATTTTATTGGGCATTTGGGTTCGTTTTACAGGGTTTTTTATTGTTTTGATTACCGTAATGACCCTAATATGACTGTAAAGCACAGAGTTGCTGCTTTCAGGAACTGCGTTCCCATCAGTTTTAATGTTTTAAACTCATCCACTTAAGGTGCTCTGACTGAGAATCGTGGCCTCAGACTTGCAGATGCCACTTCTAATTCTCTTTCTAGCCACTTCAGACCCAGAAGCAAATTACCCCAGCATGAGTTTGAGGACGTCATTTGATGAAACCAGAAGGACCGCAGTCATCTGCAAAAAGCAGAGACAAGATCTTGAGGTTTCCATACCCAAAAACCGTTTGCCCTTTGACTCCTCCTAAAACAGTCATCAATAAAAGTTAAGAAGTTAGTTCAGTCCCGGTTTGAGTCCAACACCCACCAGGTATGAGATTGACTTTTTCAAAACCTCGACATCTCAAGGATACTTGAGGGTGAGTGGGAGTTGACCAACTAGTCTACAGATGTTTTGGGGTTACTGGAAATACTTTCTCACTTCACAGGGGAGATTTTTAACACCTCAATCATCTGGATTTAAGTATTAAGTTAGGAATGTGGCTTCTCTGATTGAAATATGGCTCGACAGGGGCAGCTGTAGCCTCTACCATGGATAAGACCACGCAGGCCTTAAGAAGCTGTCCACTGCAGAGACCACTGAGCACAAAATGGCTGCATTTTACTTTGATGCCCCTACGCTTATAGAGGAACAGAAGAAAAGTCCACCTTAAAAGAAGTAAACGGGCAACGATTATCTGCAGTAAATCTGAAAAGATGTACGTTTTAAGCACACGGCCACAAACCCGCACGCCCACATGCACTTCATCGTCTTTGTGTGTCAGGTTGATACAAATAAACATCCCCACAGCTTTTCCTTCAGTTTGCAGCACATTAGCAAACAGATTGCTTAATGTAACCCCCCTGAGCATTTCTGTGTACAGTAGCATTGGCTGTGTGATTAGACAGAGCGTCTGGGTACCCCGTACACGTGACTGCTCTCTCCAGGGGTCTTTCCCCGGTGGCTGTTATTAAAGTTCCTCTCCACTCAGCTCAGCTCAGCTTCAACGCAATGCTCCATTTTAGGAAAGGAGGTTGCTATGACTTAATCGGGGCTTCCCTGTGAGAAATGTGCTGTGTGTGTGTGGATGAACTGTTAAGAATAGTATTGATTAATGCGAGGGTGCTGGGCCTGGATTCAGCAGTGAGTAGGAGAGTGTGTGCTGTTTTGCGTGGTGTGTATGTGCACATCTGTGTATGTTCACAGATGTGCACATACACAGGGGGCTGGAGGATGCCCTCACTTCACGTGGGCGTCCTCCAGCTTCCTCCCCACGTGCCAGAGGTAACTGAGTAAGCATCACCACAACACAGCTGATAAATAAATCAAGGCAGAAACCAGTGATTTCTCCTTTAATGCCTAACAAAAGCCCTCCACTAATCAAATGCAAAACTGACCCAAAGAGGAATGATTTCCTCAGAGAAATCCATTGTACCGTGTTAAAATTACATTAATAACTGTGAGTGGGTTGCATATTAACAGTTGCAGATGGAGGCTAAGTTCTTTCATAACTGCCTAATGTGCAGATTGGGAAAGTCATCTTGTCTTGTTATTGTAGGAGCAGGAGCTCCGTGCTCAGGGGAATAAGACCAATCCATCACAGCAATTAGCTGAGCAGAATCTACCCTCCACATCAGCTCCTACTGGTTCTCCCTCACTCTGCTGCTCCTGCACCTACAAAGATTCATCCAACGTTGCATTTCATGCTGTTTTCCTCTCACTTTGATTGTGTTCATCCGCTTGCCACGTGTGGAGGAAATCTTACTCTTGCTGAATTATAGAGCTCAGGTTGTTTGCCAGCAGCGAAAGTGGCTTGACACACCTTTAAACATTCATCCTGTTGGTTGTGACTGCGACTGAGCAATGTTGAGGCTGTTTCCTGAGTGCCACGAACATCCTGCTTTACTGCCGTGCTCCCAAAGCTCCCACGTTTTGCTCTGAACAGCACGCTGAGTGTACAGATAAACTTCTTACAGAGCTGTTGGTTCTTTGATATGCCTCAGTTGTTAAAGTTTGGGTATTTTGGGTAAAAGCTAACAGAAAATAAGAAATAGTCCTGGACTTGAATCCTGATGTTGCAGTTAAAGTGTTGATGTTTTACATCCCCAGGACGCCGGAAGATTTTTAAGGGTTTTCGGTGCTCTGGGGTAGATCCTGAAGTCACTGCACAGATTATAGATCTCATCTGGCCTATAAAAACCTTGGGATCCATCAAATATACCTGGAAATAGCAGCTCGAGGAAAGGATGTCAGGAATACCATGTTTAGCTGCTGTCACCGTGACACTATTGGGATGGATGGATGGATGGAATTCCCTAATAAAGAAAGTACTTCCCCTTCATTTTAAACTGGTGTGACACTAACAAAGGCTCGCGGTTTGCAGTAAATTTAAAAACTCACTTCTGTGGAAGCAGTTTTGAAGGACTAAGCCTGGCAGCATGTATGTGCCACAAAGCAGCACCTAAAAGATTAAAAGAACAGAGAGTGTTTGATAAGGTGTTTGATTTGCTTTATGGGGATGAATATTTCAATCTGTCAGATTGCCTTTTCTGAGGATGAGCTCTTCACACAGAGATGCCAAGCGACCAGGAGGCTTTGATGATGACTGGCAGACCCACGGCTCCCGAATGGTAGAGCTGGCAGTTTGAGATCTACCAAGGGAAGCATTTGTAAACAGCTAAACTGAATTATTCTCCTACTGAAAGAAAGAGAAGTGATTACACGTAAACATAACTGATGGATGTACAGCTGATTATAAAGTCCTGTCTGTTCATAGCTTTGAAACATCAGCCAGTGAAAACTATATCTGGTTTCTTACATGTAAAATGTTGGAGATTAACTGCTGATTGAAAGGAGTGTGTGTGTGTGTGTGTGTGTGTGTGTGTGTGTGTGCGTGCGGGGTGGGGAGTCTGCATAGGGACCGTGTAGCCAATCAGGATTTCCCCAGAGGTCTTAGGACACCTGGGATCATCAATGATTGATCAAACTAGATGCTTTAACCAAGGGAGAGATGGGT
>VUQG01019987.1:29563-42386 GCA_015106755.1 Etia nguti
CTCAGCTCTTTTCTAGGTGGGTGGTGCGACTGCCCCTGCGGTGATCCTCCTTGGGCTCTTGTGCTCTGGGGGGCCTCTAGATATCTGGGGCTGGATCTGCTCCATGCCTGCTTCATATCCTGGGGGGGCAGGGCAATGGCTCCACACACCTACTATTAGACAGTTACATGGAGAATCCTTATGAATAGAAGTGCGCTGACACACACAGGTGTACACACAGCTACTCACAGACACACACTGTCTGGGTTGTCTGCTGCCTCTAAACAGATCAAACAGATTTTCGGTGTCTTTTCTCTCTTATCCTTCTTCTCCTCTATTTTTCTTTCCCTCTCCTTCTGTTAACTCTCTTTCCAACTTCTCTTTTCTTCTTCTTTCTCTTTCCCGTCCCCCAGCCCTGTCCGTTCTAATTCTAATAACTTAAAAGTAAAAAAAAATAAATAAATAAATAAATAGGTCTTTACATGATCAGAACAAACGTGCAGCCTTTCTGATTCCTTGGTTTATATCCGGATACTTAGGACTTTATACTATCAGCGAGTTGCTTAAAACCAGGATTATGGTTACAGAATTACATCACAAATCTAGATTAAACTCAAGATGTGAGACTGTCCCCATAAGATATTTGTAAATCCACTTATTTCAATCAAGGGTTGTGTTTTTCTCGAGCACCCGTGTCAATAAAATTCGACACTCTGGTTACCAAGAGAAAAGTTATCTTCATATGTTTAACTCCATAAAAGGATTTTTTTTATTTCAAACGAATTTCCGCAGTCAAAAAAAATTGGTACCACACAAGCCTCAAGCCTTAGTGTCCTGGTTGAAAGTCTTGTGGGCTGGAAACAGTCATTACACTTGCACTGGTAGGTAAAAGAAACAAAAAGAAAAGATGATATGATTCTTGAGCTGGAGGACTTTTTGGTCCACTCAATTAACAGGGTCAGGATTTTGTCCAGATTTTTGTCAACAACACAGCAGGCTGTCCCCTGGCCCTGAACGATTCAAGCATATTCTTTAAAAAAAAAAATGAAAAAAATGTGTGGCCAACTGCCACGCTTCTTAGTTCAAAGAGGATGGAGTGGCCACCTTGGGTTGGAATGAGTTGCCTACGTGTGTCGAGGAGTTCAAGTATCTCAGGATCTTGATCACAAATGAGGGGAGAGTGACGGGCAGGTTGGTGTCTGCGGTGATGTGGACAGGATACTGGCCTCTTTCAGTGAAAAGAGAACTGAGTGTAGAAAAAAAGCTGACAATTTATCATTAGGTTCTTTTTTCCCACCCTCACCTACGACCGTGAACTGTCCGTACGGACAGAATGAGATCGGAAATGCAAGTGACAGCACACTGCACACATTCATCGCTTAAGTACAAATATTTTTATCCTTAAAAATATTCTGGTAATATAATAATAGCCAATACTTTATCAATCAGAGAACCTGCTGCTGCTCTTTGTGGATTCAGCCAGCTGAATGCAACAAGATATAAACAGATGTCACATGAGCCATCGTGGCTCAGTTTCCAGCTCGCAGACAGTATGAAGCTTCAGTGAGTGAATCTAATCAGCATCAACACCTTAAATTCAGTTTGATGTCTGCTACCCTTGATGCAACACTGACCATGAACATCACAGCTGGTCTGCACCAGTTAAACAGAGTGCTTTCCTCCAAACGTCACCACAGCGTTGCAAAGTAACCAGCGTAGACTACGAAAACTATCACTTTCATGCAGAATTTGAACAACAAAAAAGTTTGTTTTACATGATTTTTAACAATATGAATAAAACCATCATGCACGTGTTGAAAAAACACTAAAATGAATGAGAAAATTAGACGTAATGAATGAATTTACAGTTCATCAAGTGTCAGTGAGCAGTTCCTACTTTTAAAAATAGTCTGTTTTGAAAAACGTAAGGAGTACAAAGTACAGATACTTGGTTTAAAATGTCAGCAAAGTACAAAGTATCTGTTCTTCGTTGCTTCCTTGGAGTCCCCCAAGATTAGCTGGAGGAGGTGTTTGAGCTTCAGTAATGGTCTGAGCTTCGGTGCTTAGATTGCTGCTCAAATTAGGAACCAAAGCTTAATAAAAGCCAGAATTCAAGAACTTAATCAGTAGAACAGTAAAGTAATCCAAACAGGCACCAAAACCCAAATGTTACAAGAACAACTAGAGTTAATGTTTGTGTTCTTCTGGATATAAACTAAGCAGAAATCTTTTTGGGTCAAATTTCTTACAAGTTTGCACAGCGAGCGAGAAAAAGTACAGATAAGTCAATATGAGTAAACTCCAAAAATTTGTATGAATTAAGTCAAGCAAATGACCTCGCCAGCTGTTTGTTCATGCTGTCCATCTGGTCTCTGATCTGTGCTGCTCTACTGCCTCTCAGTCTGTCATTTACACACACACACACACACAGAAATCCTCTCTTCAGCCTTGGCTCCAGAGGTCGGTCAGGTCTGTACCAAACTGTATAATATGCTCAGTCATCAGAACAGCAAAACAGCATCTGCACACACACACAAACGCACACGCAGTGCACTTCAATCCAAATGGGAGCCTGGCATTCAAATATCCGAATTCCAAATGCAGTTAGACAACCCCCTCTGCTTATTATCTTACCCCCCCACCCCCACCCCCCCATGCCAAATCCAGCCAACAGTGCCTTTGCGTTTCCATGACAACAGCCTGAAACGATTATATCATCAGTAAGAAGGGAGCAGCGGTGGAATTTTACACTCATGCTCACAAACACGCACACTTTTGCACCCACTTCCCAAAATGCTTCCCCATGCCCTGCCGAAGCCCTACCCTTTGTTACGCTAGGTTTTCTTTTTCAGGAGATTTGACATCATCACCTGGTAGGAGTAGAAGGTTTTGGGGAGCGTCGCCCTGTCAGGTAAAAGCTTACGTTCAGGAGGTTCATCACATTCACTGAATTGTCCCTCAGTTTGGGGTTAACAGCAGAGAGCCACTGCTCATTTCCAGTTTCATGTTTTAGACCTTGGACTCTACTAGAGTAGCTTTGCATGACTCACAGTTCAAAATGATGCTTATTTCTCTTTTGCTGGGGCTTGGTGCAGACCCTCAGGTAATCCACTGACTTAAACAACTGAGCAGCTGGAAAATGAAGCCAATACAAAAGTGCCAAACTCTGCAGATCATTTGCTGTCAACTTTTTTTTAACACAGAGAAATCTTTGGAGAGTAATTATGCATTAAGCATTAAGGCAGAAATACTTGTGTCTATACAGTCCCGATCAAAAGTTTAAGACCATCTGAAAAATGGCAAAAAATCATATTTTGCATGGTTGGATCTTAAAAAGGTTCCAAGTAGAGCTTCAGCATGCAACAAGAAGAAATGTGAGTGAGACAAAACATTTTTGGAACATGCAGTTTATTGAAAACAACACTTAAACTGAAACAGGCTGTAGTGGCTAGAAAATAATACCGTATTAACATGTTGACACGGCAAGAGTGCATAACCTCAGACAGATATACAAATACACATTATTTAGCTAGAACTGACTAGACGATTGAAAGTTGCACTGACTTCTTAGTTCACAAAGTTATCATGATCCCAGTCATTTTGCAGAAAGAACAGACAGAAATTCCCATTATTACGTCCACAATAAGACTTTCTTAGGATTTGAAGTGCTCAGTCTGCCGAAGCACTAGAGGAAGTATTGCATTCATGCTGACGATGCAATGTAGCGACTGGGCTCGACTGGATCAAGCAGCAACTTCTGGGTCTGAAAAGTAAATCAAACATCAAAGTGGAAGAACTGCAGTTCTTCTAATGGCCACTGGAGACTCCCATGTTAAAATGTCCAACTTACTGCCTGCTACAAAACACATTCTACCCACCTCTATACTCACCCTTCATAATAACCCAGAAATATTTTTATTTGAATGCAGTTAAAGCTTAAAATTAGTGTTGTGACAATTTATGCCACTTTCTGTCTGTTAGTTTTTGTAATACCGGAGTCTTTTCAATTATTTTTGATGAAATTATTTGACAAATAACATGGCTGGCTGTGAGGTACAGACTGTCCAAGGAGTTTGTGTTAAATTTTGTGAAATTCTAGTATTTTTCAGTCTGTTACCTGCTAACTAAACTTATTAACACTCCACCTGCTCAGCCATATGTGGTAGCATCTGAAAATTAAGTGAACATCCAGCTGATGCAGGTGATTAGTTCTGTGTAACTAAGCTTAGATAAGTGAGGAAGTGGTCCAGGGCAGAAAGTGGTGAAGGCACACAGTCAGAGTTGGGGCAGAGGCCTTCCTGGTTGCTTATTTTATACGGCAGAGATTTCAAGAAGTCCCCAAAGACTTCAAGCTTTACTCCACCTTTCAAATTCCAGCTTCATGCTGGTTATAAATAAACATGAAAGATGGAGAAAGTGGGGGGGTGTTGGGTAAAGATGGCGAGCGTGGACGTCCACTGGGATTTGTACAGTAGATGTGTGACGGAGAATTCCAGGCCAAGATATCAGCGTATGCCCTCACACTTCACCTCCTCCTTGCTATTTCCCTTTCTCTATAAATAACACACACACACGGTGTGTTAGTCAGTGCAAGGACCTCAATGGTGCTGAAATCATGAGACAGCCGACAAATTTGAACTTTTAATAACAAATATATTTGATTGCTTTAATGGTTTGCCTTCTATTACAGCATATTTTCTATTACATGACATGTGTTGAGGATGAACTGAGTGTCTGAACCAAGGCCCAGTATAGGATAAATAATGTTTATTTTTTACTTTGAATCATGCAAAGCTACTTTAGCTGAAAATGAGCAGAATCGCACCCCCAGTTATCTTGGAATAATTATATTGGAGTAATTTACCTGATCCAAGCTTACTTTTCCAATGAACATGTGCAGATTTTAATGGATAAAACTCCAACTATTTATTGTCTCTCTGCAGTGAAAGGGGGTGTTATCTTTTTCTTTCCAGTAAGTATAAAGCAGCATAATTACTACAGTATGTTTGCAGAGGGTGATGTCGCACCCACGTGGAGGGTTAAGTTACCCCTGACACAAGCGGTCACACGATTGCAGACGTCTATGTCTCTGTGCACAGAAGGGCGTTCTGAGCTTGTAAAGGTCAGCTTGACCGGACACTTTATAGAAGGTCTACTCTGCAAATCACTTTTTAGACCAAAGTTCTGCTGCTACTTTCAAACTGAGAGTTGACTGAACATTCGTTCACATAGCATCCCAGCTTCCATTAACATCAGTCTATAAACATCAGAGAACTGAGGAGACCCGGCTGCCGGAGTTTCGGGAGAGGATTGTTGTCCGATTGTTTTTTTGATAGAGGATTTTGGTTGTCCTGGGTCTTCTTTGTCATATTTTTCATTTCATGATGCTCCAGATGTTCTCAGCTGGTTAAAGGTCTGGACTGCAGGCAGGCTTTTCCAGATGTGCAAGCTGCCAGTACCAAAGGCACTGATGCACCCTCATCCCCACGCCCAGAGTGCTGATAACAAGCTGGATTGTCCCTCGTCTTTAGTCCAGAGGATGTGCAGCCTTCATGTTTTTTACGTCAGTACATTTTACAGTAGTGACCCTGAGTGCGTGCAGTGATTTAAGATAAGATTAACCTTTATTAGTCCCACAAGCGGGAAATTTGCAAGCTGTTTCACAGGCGCCAGCGAGATTTGAACTCGCGACCCTTGGTTTACAAGACCAGTGCTCTAACCCCTGAGCTATGGAGCCTGTAGTTTGGGGTCTGAGCCTTGATTTCCATGACAGAATCAAACCTGTTTTTAATGTGGTGCCACCCGAGGGCCCGAAGATGGCGAGCGTCTTGATTTCGGCCTTGTATCTGGTACACAGGGATTTCTCCAGATTCTCTGAATATCTTGATGATATATTTGTTGACCCTGTTCCACCTTTTTTGAGACGTTTTATTTCCATCAAATTAAAAATGAGCCGTTCTATTGTGAATAAAATTTGGGTTTATAAGAATTGCAAATCATTGCATTCTGTTTTCCTTTACATTTTCAACAGCTTCCAGATGTTTTTGGAACTGAGACTGTTTATATCGCTTATTGCAAAGACCTGAGAATCCCAGGAAATACTTTAATACTAAATAACTGTCTGATGTTTTCTCAACATGTTGTTCCAAAATAAAAATTGCAGATGTAACTTCATCATCTGTTGGACATCCTCACTGAACTTTCTATCAAAGGAAAGTTTGTGTCCAAGGTTTCTTTTATATCCTCCTTTTATAGAAGCGAACAAAATCTACTAAGTAATGGAATATGATACCGGGATGAAAAGATGATAGTTAAAAATGCAGCAAATGAAACATGTGTCTGATAAACGTAAATTACTTGAAAGTATTTGTACTTTCTAAAAATGGGTATCTGGTAGTAATATTCTGTATAGGTGGAGTTCCCATTGTGTGGTCGCATGATCAAATTATTATCAAATGTTAAAAAACAAAGATTCAGACAGTTTCTTTGTTTAGTGCAGTAATATGAACACTGCCTTGCTGTGTAAGAGGGGGCTTGATAGGCAGCTATTGTTTGTACAAACGTCAGCATTCGTCCACCTACGGTTCAGTTTTCCCCGTGATGTTGACAGAAAGTTAATGGGAAAAGTAATGTCAGGGTTTGAAACATGTTTGCTGGGAATTGTACACTGTCAGGGGTTGCATTCAGTACCAACCATGACAGTGCTGGCTTCATTATTCCTTAAAGAGCCGTGTCTTAATTTAACGGCAGGTTTTTCACTTTAAACCATCTCTTATAGCTCAGAAAATATATGGAGATTAATGCTTCACAGAATCTGCTTATGTCAGTTTTGTTTCTTTAAAAACTTTGTGACCTGATTGAACATTAGTCGTGCATTCAGCTTGTTTCAACTAACCACCACAAAATCATATTTATACTGGTCAGAAAATAATACTGTTTTTGTATTAACATGTTGGCCTGGTGAGCGTGCATAATCTTAGACAGAGATATGCAAAGGCAGATTATTTAACTAGAACTGACTACATGATTGGAGTTACACCGACTTCTTAGTTCACAAAGTTATCACGATCCCACTCGTTTGTTTGCAGAAAGAACAGGCAGAAATTCCCATGATTCCATCCACAATAAGACTTTGTTAGGATTTGAAGTGTACAGTGTGCTGAACCACTAGAGGAAAAATTGCATTCATGCTGATGGTGTAATGGAGTAACTGGATGTGACTGAATCAAGCAGCAACTTCTGGGTCTGAAAAGGAAGCAAACAGGGAGATGTCAACAACTGCAGTTCCTGTAATGGCCACTTGAGGCTCAGTAGCTACATTTCCGTGTTACTCTCATGTTAAAACTTCACAGCAGAAATCAACGTGTTGCCTGCTTTGAAAAATGATTTCAAATGCTGGAGTCAGGGGCATGCAAGTATAACAGACAATGTCCCAACACAGCTAGCTGGGCTGATTTCTGTCCTCTAGACTTCAGCTTGACTGAAATCTGCGGTATTTCTGCTGTTTCTGGGCATTTTAATAAAGTTGTGTCATTTGTTATATGGGCTGTGGTTGATATTGCTGTGGCTTTGTATGTCTTCCATGTACAGTCTTTGCATTTGATTAAAAGTATGGAATTGTGACCAATTTTAATCATTCAGCAGAGGGAAATCTGGAAAAGGCCAGTTACTATAAACACTCGGGTAAATAAGCTACTTGAGGAAACATACAAGATATAAGAAAACAGCAGCTCTGATATGTTATTATAATCAATGCCCCTTTTAGTTAGGAACTCGGGATGGGCATAGGCTTTTAATTGTTGTTTACTTTAATTGCATCATTGTTTGCATCAAAATGAAGGAATAATTCAGTGCCTTTGCATCCATGTTAGTAATAATGATTGAATCTACTCCTCTCCTACTGGTGACTTTAAAGGTACAGTTCTTGTTCCATGTTACAATATGTGTGAGAGTAAAAACTCTTGCTTATAAATATTAACACTTTATTCCTTCCTTTTATATTTTCTCTCTTGAAACATAATATTTGATGATATGAAGTTTTATGGGAAGATGCTCTCCAAATATTTGCTTACTTAAAGGGGTTATGAGACATATGGATATATGATACAACCATGGTGCATTAAACAAGGAAGAACTGAAGAGGAGAGAGTCTCTGCTGTCAGTGCTGTTAGCAGCGAAGATCCAGAAGAAAGCTAGGAAGTGCAAATGAGAGTCTGAGGAGGGAGAAGATGGATATTCTACAGTGCATCAGTCAGTGTGATATGCTTGTGTGTCTAAACATGTTCAGTGTTTTATAAAGGAGAAGCAATGGTGCAGCAGAGTTCCAGCACAAGGAAACAAAGAGGAATCATGCTACACTTTGATTCAGAGCCCACAGTGGCTCCCTCCAAATTGCCTGGTAAATTAGACTGGCACGGGATGATGCAGGCAGGCAGGCGTGGAGCAGGAGAGGCAGAATGTGTCCCCAGCAAGCTGAAGCCTGATTGCTGATTGATACATTGACTGCCACTGATTGTGCATCGTGAAGGAGAGAAGGAAAACCGGGATGATTGCAGAAAGCGAAACAATGGAAGTCGCTGTGCACTTGTGTGCTGTGATTCTGTGTGTCTTTGCCTGGCTGCGTACGAGTGTTCAGCTTGTGTGTCTGTGTGTGAATGTACCACAGAGAGCAGGGGTGGTTCAGTCCAAAGCACCCTCAGCAGCTGTTAAGGGTTCATCCCATTAACCTCACTTACAACTGCATTAATTATCTGACCACGTACAATTCACTTTTCGCGCTTTCGGAGTAATCAGCTGAAGCCCTAAAGAAACACTGAGTGAGGTAACATCTCACATCTTCCCACATCATTCCCCCACATTCCAGTATTACATGTATTTCTTTCCACTCTCCAAACATCATGCATAATGCACCGAACCTCAGCCCGCTCTCTGCATCGAGTACATCAAATGGCACTGCTAATGGCAAGCGTGCTGCCTAGCAGCCATGGCAGCGGCAGAGTGACTCGCTTCACCTTAAGTCCAGCACTCTGTTATTTGTTTCCACACTCTACATCAACGAGACGCTCACACTGTTGCTATGGCGTAAGCGTTCAGGCAAGCAGACTTTACAGACACGAGTGATGATTTTAATTAAACAGATGTGTCATTGTCATTGACGTGTCAACTTTCATTTTAGAAATCTGAAACACTTTGTAGTCATAACTTTGATAGATTACCCAGACTGTCATCTAATAGTTGTCAGATCAACAGAAAGCACCATCCACGAGCCTCTTCATTCTCCTTTCGTGTTTGGGACCATTGTTTCTGTTCAGAGCAGGGGTGGGGAACTCCAGGCCTCAAGGGCCGGTGTCCTGCAGGTTTTAGATGTGTCCTTGATCCAACACAGCTGATTTAAATGGCTAAATTACCTCCTCAATGTGTCTTGAAGTTCTCCAGAGGCCTGGTAATGAACTAATCATTTGATTCAGGTGAGTTGACCCAGGGTGAGATCTAAAACCTGCAGGACACCGGCCTTGAGGCCTGGAGTTCCCCACCCCTGGTTTAGAGGAAATGGTCACTGCAAGTAAATGCGAAGCTGCTCCAATGGGAAGCTGTCTTGAGTAATTTCTGCCCTAATTGGGCTCTTCCAAGATGACAACTGCCCCATCTGTGGAACATGAACGGTCACTGGTTGGTTTGGTGAGCATGTGACTGCGTACATCATGTACTATGACCTTCTCAGTCAGCAAATCTCAACCAAGTTAAATAGCTGTGGGAAATTTTTGTTCCCACACTTTTCTACCCACCACCATCATCAAAACACCAAACGAGAGAACATTGCTCACGCAGGATTGAGGACCCAAATATGAAAAACACGAGATATGAAAAAGTGAATGAACAAAACAAAAGGCAAGCCTTTATTTCAGCTGATAAACAGTCCAAGTGACAAAGAGAATACACATGGATGATAACAGATACAGACACTGAGCAAAGGAATGCCAGGATTGCATTTACTTGCACACTGAGGGCTAATGGGGACTGGATACAGCTGGGAGGAACAAGACACAGGTGCACACAATCAATACAATCACATGGGGGGGGGCAGTTCAGTTCAATTCAATTTTATTTATACAGTGCCAAATCACAACATCAGTCGTCTCAAGGCGCTTTATATTGTAAGGTAGACCCTACAATAATACATACAGAGAAAAACCCACCAATCATATGACCCCCTATGAGCAAGCACTTTGCCAACCGTGGGAAGGAAAAACTCCCTTTTAACAGGAAGAAACCTCCGGCAGAACCAGGCTCAGGGAGGGGCGGGGCCATCTGCTGCGACCGGTTGGAGTGAGAGAAGGAAAACAGGACAAGTAAAACTCAATAATGAAGTCTAATGGAAATAGTACCTGGAACTACAACTAAAGACTAAAAATACAGAGGAAATACAGAAAGACAAAAATATTTAATGATAAACACAATTTGAAAGTCCAAAAACTCAAAAGCCGGGGTCCGAGAACAAGGGCCACGACAGATGAGAGTGAGTGCACGTGTTGCAGCTACATCCGCAGCCACGACTCTCGCCTCCGCTAGCATGACCACTCGACGGGACTCGGCTGCTGACACCGTTGTCTCAACTGCTCGTGTAGAGCACAGTTCACCTCAGCTGCTGTACTCAGGTTGGAAGTTTCCAACTCTCTATTTAATGTTTCATTTGAAATATTTTCTCATCATTTCAGTCCACAAAGTCGTGCTGCCCTTTAGTTACTGTTGCTTTGCTTTTTAAAGGATACACAAGGTTTATTTCTGCCCCGCATATTTCCTTGCTTTGTGGCCGGTGTTGCTCTGTGGGTCATTTCAACCTCAAACTTTTCATATTCATGGCAGAGATTTGGGGGAGTGCAAGCTCCCAGCTCTAAAAGGAATTTTATATTACTTTCAAATTGCCAGAAAAGCATGACAGGATAAACATGACAACAGGCAAGAGGAAAAAATGTAAAGGTTTGAGTTTGTGGTGACCTGTAAAAGAAAAACTTCACATTATTGTATAGGGTCTTAAATGAAACTGCTTTCCTATTAAATGATGACAACTAATGAAAAGCTCTTCCACCTGAGTTGCGGCCGTAGATCACAATGCTTGGAACTTGTGTTAAATCCTGATCTTTATTTCATTCCTTATTCTTCACTTTTTTGTTTTTCTTTCTGAAAATCTAGAAAAAACATGCAGCACCCTTCCACTTATCCAAGTCTCACAATGCAGTTTGGAAATCGGGATCATCACAGTGACAGTTGCTGTTTTTCGGGGGTGGAGGTGGGTTTGGCGAGCAGCACATTCATATAGTGGGGTAGCGTGGCGAGCATGTGTTTGAGGTTTGGAGAGAGCCGGGTGCTGTGAAGTGGAACCTTTCAGTGCTGATGTTTTATAAAACACCTTGTTTACATGGAGGTTCAGCGGGTTCCTTGTGGGAGTGTGTGGTTCTGCATCACATCCGCACGTGTACTTATTACCTCTCGTGGGAAACTGAGCTTCGTGCTTCTCGGAAAAACAATTAGCTGTTTGGCTTTTATCCCCCGATGCTTCAGGAGAAATCATTTTGATAGATTATTTCAGCCTTTTGTCTTCAATTGTTTCATAATGAACTATTTCTGTTTTTAATTTTAGAAAGTTTGAAATCAGGCAGAAGTGTTGACTTCTTGGTCTTCTCCATTCTCAGCCTGATTCCTGTCATAAGAGCTGCTTGTTGTTTCCCCTCACATACTCGCCTGGCATTTTCGGCTGGATTGAGTTGGAGCTCGCCGACACCGGCTTGTAATAGTAAATATTAAACACATCCAGCTGTCGCTGTGAGGTGGCTGTCTGCTCTGCTGCTCTGCAGCCTCTGTAGCTTTTTACAGGCAGCTCTGCATCGTGTTCAGCTTAAGAAGTTATGGCAGTGAAACATAGTGCAGGCGAGGGCTGGTGGCCACAGATATACTGTGGATGCAAATAGGTCAACAAAAAGGGGGACGAGCGGATATTATTCTACCCGCTCTTATTTCTTCTCTACAATATGAACATGAACGATTTGGCACTGAAATAAAGCATCATATAAGTGGAACGATAAACTACTCACCACACTGGACTCTCACCGGTTCGTTTGTTCATTCTTTCACCTACTCACGGTTAGCCTGTGAATGATGCAGAGGGCATCCCACTCTGTTCGAGGTTCGAGTTAGACTTAGATGCCACCCTGGTTACTGCTGTTTATTTTAACAACGCGTCATGACAGCCGCCATATTGCTCTGGTGAAGCTAGACCTCTCAATGCATTTAATTTTATGGAGGCAGAAGTCTATGCATAATTACAAATCATCACAGCTGAACTTGAACTGCATTAATCATGCAGGATTTTAAAGTTTAAAATGCAGGTTTACCATAGTAGTTCTGTAATTTCACATTTCTTGTCAAAAAGAAGCACAAAAGCCTGACATTTTATAGGAATGGGTAATAACCCATAAGTCAGACACCCTGAGGAAGATGATGGAGGCAGAGACGCGTCTCACAGCATCTGCTTTTATCCATCTGTATTATGCAACCTAATAGCAACATGTCTGATTTAGACCTTTATCGCTGTGTCCGCATCTCTTGTTGTTGTGCCATAAAACAAGCAGTCTCCTGTAATTTAGCAGGCTCAAAGAAGAGGCCACTTGGTGTGATTAAAATGGATCAGCACTGTTGTAGCACTTTTTTTTTAGTCTTACTGATTGCTCAAAGTGCTTAACTCCACAAGAGACATTCACTTTTTTAACAAATGTTCACATCTTATTTTGTTAAACACTTTATTTCCACCTCTACAGCCATTTTAGAATCAACTCATAACCCTACAGGT
>VUQG01019989.1:0-10807 GCA_015106755.1 Etia nguti
AGAGTGACTTGGAGGTTAGAGTCCTGTGTGTGTGCGTGTGTGTGCATGTGCATGTCCATGTGCGTGTGTGTGTGTGTATATGTGTGTGTGTGTGTATGTGTGTGTGTGTGTGTGTGTGTATATATGTGTGTGTGTGTATGTGTGTATATATGTGTGTGTGTGTGTATATGTGTGTGTATATATATTTAATTTAAGGCGTCTCCCTACATATATATTTTTCACAAGCATACTGTATGAGTAGCAACCAGAACAACCTAACATCACTACCACAGCACTTTGGCATTGTTTGCAGGTAACTGTGTTGAATCAGTTGTGTTTCTAGATCTGAGTTTCTTTGTTTAATTTCAGTCAGTGTGAGCAGATCAAAGTCTGCACTGTAGCTGGGCCCATTTTTATGCTACATGTGGAATGTGTTGACTGCTGGGTTCCCCGCCCTGCGTCCCTGGGCCTGCCGGCGTAATGGGGTGTAAAGTAGATCGAGCTCGGAGTGTCACTCTTGAGCCTGCAAACAGACAATGCCTCCCTCCTCCCCCTCTGCTTCATTAAGCTCCTTCTCACACACACTGAGATGGCATGTAGCTCAGACAGAAAAGTGATCCAGTGCTGAACAATAGAGAACCGGGAAGATCCATCGATCGTGCAGTGTTTCTGCAGTCCGCACAGCGTCACATCAGGAACGCAGCTGCAGTTTGAAAGAAATTACTTCAAGATGCACGCGTAGTGATTCATTGAACATGGAATTAATTAACACACAGGGTGTGTGTGATCCTGTTCTCAGTTAAATGTTTACATCACTGGACTCGGTTCTAAACATGAAGATATAAATAAAGTAGATCTTTTTTTTTTTTTAATTTTAATTTAAACAAATGTTGGTTTCCTCAAAATTTTATTGGAGACCTAATAGACGAGACTCTAAAGAAGTGCTTTGTCTTATACTCCCTCACATGCCCCCTCTGTTTTGTTTTTTAAATAAAATCCCTTAGTTCTCCAGTAACTAACGAATAGTATTTTCTATGACAGGTTAAGAGTATCCTGTATTCGGGCTAGTAATAACTTGATAGCAGCTATAATCTGAAGCGATAAAGAAAAACATGTCATGTCATGGAGGCACACCAGAGGTTGCCAGTAACAGTGCATTATTACAGAGATCAGCAGATTTGCTCATTTTGCCAAAGTTATTTACTTATCTGTTTTCACTGCTGGGAACTCACTGTGTTTCTTTCATCATCATTCTACTCTTCCACACCTCTTTTAGTTCTTCACAGGAAAAGACATGTCCTCAGTGCTGCTGGCCAAGTTTGGAGTGTTATGATAGCAGAGCTCTGGCACCAAGAATCAAAGAGCGTGTTTACGCGAGCGACTTCCTTAAACCAGCCTCTTGTTATTGTCTCAGTACCTTTAATACCCACACTTTAACTGTAAAAGCCACTGAACTAAAGAGCTGTCCTGTAGAGATTAAAACTAAAACTAGAAGAGGTAGTCTCTCACCACAGCTAGGTGTATTACTCTGAAGGATTTGCTGTGGGATGATACATAAAATCTGAATTCTGATAGATCAAAGACACCCTTAAGTATATTAATGAGGCAGATCTGCTGTCAGCATCCCAAAAGACTTTCATTGATCTGAGAAGCTTTTTGTTTTTAAATTCCAACAAATCTAATAATAAAAATTTAAATTCTAATAAAATTCTAACAATATAGACAAGGGACTTTAAAGGTGGGGAGAAAAAGTCAAATCTGCTTACCTCGACTATGTTACCAGGTTTTCAACCCATTTAATTTCATAGTTGATGCCGAAGAAGAATAACAACAAGCTGTGGGCCAGAAAATTGGTAATGCTGGCAGCTTACCTTTGTTATCTATATGTGAGCAATCACTGAGTCCCTCAGACTGAATTTGATGCATGTGGTAGGTTTGCTTTCTTCATGTGGGTTGCATATTTCAGGGTTCCTATTATATGTGGAGTCTTTCTGAGAAATCTGTTATTTTCTCAAATAGTAAATGAGGAATCTGTTAGAAAATGGTGAAAACACAGAGCAATAAAAGTTAATGTACGTGTTTTGTCCGAGCAGCGGTGAGAAACAAATCATTTAAGCATTTAATTTAATGGCGCAGAAGGGAAGAAACCTGTAAATAGTGGTTTGACCTCTTGAATAGAAATATTCGCCCTTAGATTTTTCCTGAAGGTGCGACAGCTTTTTCTTTAAACGTTCTGAAAACCAGTGTTGTTTTAATCAGCTTCTCACACTGAGGGATGGCGCCCCTCCAATCACAAGTCTGTCTTTGCTTCGCCTCCTTTTTCTTGGACTTAGCAGCAGCAGCAGCAGCAGCTCACCTCTCGTTGCCATTTCTTATCATTTGTATGAATTACCACTGATGCGCTTGAGCAGTGAGCAGACATTGGCACAGGGACGGAGAAGACAGGGCCTTGAGTGAGGCAAATGCCCTCATCTATCATCCCAATATAGAGCCCTCAGTGGAGCGCAACCATTGTCTGCAGCAGGCACACACCCAGGAATAGCAGATGGAGGGAAAGAGGGAGGATGGGGCGAGCTGATTTGTTTTCTGGGCTTTGTTTATCTGAATGTGTGTTTTTGAAGTTGATTAAATCTCTACCACCTGTGTTGTTTTTGTTTTTTTTGCTGTTTGAAGACAGTAATTGCAGATAATGTGTTCCTGAGCTGATCAGTGGACTGGAGAGATTGAGTACATCTGTGGTTTGGCCAACAACAGAAAAGAAAAATGCACGATTGCCCATTGCAAACTGGAATTTGACCAAATGCTGAAGTTACATTTATTTTTCCATCTTGTGAGTTTCTGCATAGATTTTCACTCTTTACTAAACTCGTGCTTATCATTTCTAGGTGGCGTACTTAAGGCTGTGAGGTCACAGGTCAGAAGGCTAGGTGGTCAGGACTCCCACTCATCACTCTTGGTTACGTATTTCAAGAACTACTGGGAGCAACCAGGATTACATGTGCTGTTTCTATAAGTTAACATCCTCCAGTGCACTGACAGAATGGAATTTACTGCAGGAGGGGGAGAAGCACACCAAGCAGGCAGTAGCTTGTTAAACACGTCAAGTTGTGGATTGTGGTTGCTTCTGTAAGAAAGTTTTAGTGTGTCATCACCTGCACTTAGATTCATGTTGAAACAGGTTGATGGCACACTACGTTTGTAGTTCCAGTTATCTCGAAATGTATCACAATGGTACAAAAGCTTGTGTATTTGTCTTCTTTTTTTGACAATTCTTAGCAAAAAACCTGAATAAACAGTTGTTTAAAAGAATCACCTCTCTTTTTTTGTCTGTCTGACTGAGATGACTGCTGGTTGATATGTGGGACATTGTTCTTCAGTTGGCTCTTGATGAAGGCTTATTATGGGAACACTTCAGCCCCAGGGCACAGCAGCACATCTTCCACTTGAGAGTAATTACAGCTCATGGAGCTAGGTGATTTTGTTTTGTTTTTTTAATTTTTAATTTTTTGTCTTGTTGTGGGTTTGTTTGGGAGTGTGTACCAGTGATTGATAGTATTTATATAGCGTGCGTGATATGAGGAGCTATTGTCAAAAAGGATGTTTATACTTTGAAATCAGTCCTTTTCATTTGAAATAAGCGCTCTACTTCCAGATGGATTGTAATGGAAACTCCTGCAGACGGTCAGGATTTCCAACAGAGAAATCTTTGGTGGTCCCACAGATGTTGTTGCTGTTACAAACTAACACACCTAAATGTGTGTTAGTTTGTCGCGTCCATCATTTTGGTTTATGACCAAATGCCTCCAAAACTAATAACACTCCCATAAACCTCATCCGTCTAAACATGCTAGCATGTTAAAATTAAGATGGTGAACATAATTTTAAAAAGTTGTTGGCGTGTTAAGTAAGGTAAGTAACAATCAGGGATTCCATGAATGATATTTAACTTAGGATTTACTAACATCTGCCTAATAATGTATTGTTGCCAAACCAGCCCTGACCCATTGAGGCATGGACTCCACTAGACCCCTAAAGGTGTGCTGTGGTATCTGCACCAAGATGTTAGCCACAGATCCTCTTAAGTCCTATAATTTGCGAGGTGGGGCCTCTCTCGATCCAACACATGCTGGATTGGATTGCGATCTGGGGAATTTGGAGGCCAAGTCAACACCTCAAACTCCTTGTGACCTCAAACCATTCCTGCTTTGTAGCATGGCACATTATCCTGCTGAAAGAGGCCACAGCCGTCAGGGAATACCGTTTCCATGAAATGGTGTACATGGTCTGGAACAAATGCTTAGAAAGAGGTACGTGTCAAAGTAACAGCCACATGGATGGCAGGACCCAAGGTTTCCCAGCAGAGCACTGCCCAAAGCATCACACTTCCTGCGCCGGCTTGCTTTCTTCCCATAGTGCATCCTGGTGCCTTCCCCAGGTAAGGCGGAGCCCATGCACCCGGGCATCTTGGAGGTGTGCAGGGGTGAGCATGGACACCATGACTGGTCTGCAGCTATGAAGTCACCATGGACAAAAAACTACGATGCACTGTGTATTCTGACACTTTTCTATCAGAACCAGGATTAACTGAAATCTGAGCTATAGTAGTTTGTCTGTCGGATGAGACTACAAAGGCCAGCCTTCTCTCCACGTGTGTATCAGTGAGCCTTGGCTGCCCGTGAACCTGTTGCTGGTTCACCACTGTTCCTTCTTTTGACCACTTTTGATAGATACTGACCACTGCAGACCAGAAACACTCCACAAGAGCTGCAGTTTTGCAGACGCTTTTAAAATAATAATAACAAAAAATCCTCTCAAATCAGATTTGCTCTTTGTATCATTCATAATGTCAAGTAAGTAACTAAGCGGGGAATCTGGCGTGCATGGTAAGTGAGATGCCTCAGGTACTGTGGCATGTTAAAGCAGCCATGCCTCTAAAGTTAAGCCATTTGGACAAATTCTAGAACCAAACTGACTAACCATACAGTTGTTATGAAGGGGGAAAAGGTCCATAGAAGCCGGAACCATACTTTCTAGCAGGTTGTAAAACATGTTTTTTAATCCTGTAAAGTTGAGAATTATAACATGGCAGTCTATGGGACTTACTCACTTTTTGACGCAGCCTCAAGTGGCCAGTGAAGGAACTGCAGTTTTTGACACTTCTGTTGATTTCATCTTACTTTTCATCTCCTAAGGTTGCTGCAAGCAGCAAAGGATTGAATGTCACCAGTGGTTTACACCCTCATGATCTCTTGATTGTAAATGTTGACAATGAGACATTCATCTGGTTAGATGTCTCACTGTAACCCTAACCAAGAAAAGAATTCCATTTTAGTTGTGTGCTGTGGTCTTTCAGGCATTTTGGTGAGCTGGTAGTTCTTTCTTTTTAAGATCGTACCAGATTGTTGATTTGGCCACTCCTAAAGTTTTTGCCCTCTCTCTGATTTCTTATCTTTATTTAGATTTTTTGTTTTCTTTTGTTTTGATGTCCTCCATCATTTACATCAACACCAGGTTGGGCCTCCTCTTGATACCTCCAATGAACAGCTACGAAATACAAGTCCAACACGTGGAATCGACTTCAGATCTTTTGTCTGCTTAATTTGTTGCTGAATAACAAGGGAACCTGCCTCACCTGTCCATGAAACTGTTTAGCAGTTAACTGTCCAATTAAATATGAACCTCTAAAAATGGGTGCCTGTGAATAAAATATAACTCCTGAACAGTTAATGCAACACTTTTGTTAAACCCCCTGAATTAAAGCTGAAACGCTGCACTCCAACCAAGTCTTGATTGTCTGATTTAAAATTCACTGTGGTGTTGTGAATAAGAAACCTAGAAAAACCATCCTTGTCCAAAAACATATAGACCTAACTGTATATTCTCCCTTATGTGATGTCAGTAAGCCTTATCTTTCACTTAACTGCTCACCTCAAAGTTGACACTAGTTTAACTAGTTTAACACTCTGTGTCACCAACAGTTATTCTACCTGTCATCGCTACCAGTCACTGTTCATCCCTCAACTCTTTTTTTCCCTGTGAAAGAAGGGTGATTTATTAATTTCACACTTTTAATTCATATTTTCAAATGTTGTATGGAGAGCATGTCATCAGTGTCGCATTTGAATTCTTGAACTTGCCCTTATAAATCAAGAGAGAAATACTTTTTTTTCTGTTTATGAGCAAAACTGCCTCCAGAGGCCAGCCAGATGAGTAAAGCAAAATGATCTATTACAGATTACCACTGAGGCATGTGATGCACACACCTCTACTTCACGGCTCATGAACACGGCACCCAGTGTGCATAGGTTATCTCTGACCAACAGTGCAGCATAATATCTGTCTGCACGTCTATTTTTACAAGCTCCTGGTGAGGACAAGGGGACTTTTTCTCCCTCCTTCTCCTCACTGCATGCCTGGATCTGCTTAACGCTGAGGCGGCAAGTGACAATTACTTTTAAAAATACAAAGAAGCATTGTGCCCACCGAGGCAGCAAAGCAGAGAGTGAATTGGCTAATTAAATACATCCAACACTGAACCGTCAAGGGGTTCTCATTTCCTTTCTGCCCTTTCTCCACAAGTGCAAATGAAGTAGGCTCTAAATAACCCATTTGTTTCAAGCCCGCTGAGCAGACGGAGCTACTCCACATTACTGGCTACTGCCGCTGTTTTGAACATGCCAACAGACACAGTCACCCAGAAGCCTTGAGGAGTTCTTCGTCTTCCCCCCTCTTGATGATAGACAATAGAAGTGTCAAATTAAAAGTTTTTCTGGCCAATACACCACTGTCTGTTGACACTGTGTGGCTCATTAGCCTTTTCAGACAGTTATCCCATGAATAATATCAGCCTGAACAAAGGTCTACTACATATTCTGACTAATTAATTACATGTCCATGTTGGAGGGCAGTTTTTTTTTTTATGGCTGCTCTTCTTTTATGTGTGCAGTAAATTTAAGGAAGAAAAGAAGATGAGACTCAGCTGCAGCTGGCGAGGATTCTAATAAACTGACATCGTTGTGCGTTGTTCCAGGTGCAAAATTTTCCTGTGGGATAGTTCTGGCTCTTTGCAGAGATATCACTGTCATTATTACAGCCCAACTGATATTACCATGCCCATATTATTCTTTTTTTTTCTTTTTTCTTTTTTTTGCCTGTCCCGTCCGGCACTGTACCAATCACAATTATCAAGAAAAATGCCCAACAGATTTATTTTCCCAAGTGGATCATTACGGCTTTGCCATTCTGGTCCACTTCACACTTGATTGATCTTTATTATTTATTTATTTTTAAATATATATATTTAATATATATATTTAAAAACGTTTAAAAAATAAACTTTTTTAAAATGTTATTACAATCGGAACAGACATACAGACATGACTGGGGGATAGGAAAGGGAAAGGCGTAGACAAGAGAAGTTCAAGAAAAAGAGAGGGAAAGAAAAACAGAGAGGAAGAGGGACAGTGAGAAAAGACACTAAAAATCAGCTAGATCATCTGCTGGGAGAAAAAGAAAACAAGCAAAAAGAGAAAAACGCAGTAGGGAAACCACAGCAACAACCTAGATAAGTATAAGTAACAGTAAATAATAAATATTGGATGTTACTGAGCAGCACACAAGGTGGTTGGTGACATCTTAGGATAATTTACTGACCAGTTTTACTGGAAAGTTGCTAAACATTTTCCGAGATCAGCCTTGTTCTGTACGAGTCTTTCTGTGGGCAAGATCCACTTGATTCCCAGGATCCACCATTCCCCAGCAGAACATTGCACTATAACCACCTGACCGGGTTTTAATGTAAACAATATCAAAATCAGGATTAGGGGTGGGGGAAAAAATTAATACAGCATAGTATCTCAGTATTTTGCGTAGCAATATTGTATGGGTGCAAGGACACCAAATATCAGTATTTTATGAAATAAATTTGAATACTCTGGGAATACTATGAACAAGAGGGCTCACCTCATGTGCCACTATACTGAGATAACGTTAGCCAACACTGGACACACTTAGCTTGACAAAGCAAACTCTTAATTCAGAGCAAGCTAACGGCTCAGTCACGCGAGTAACTAAATGGTTGCCCAGAGCTTGAGGTTGTTGCACCTCAAACTGCACTTTTGATCTCAAGGCAATTACACAGAGATAGCCTGATAGGACCTGTTCTGCAAACAGTCACAGTCTGACTTGGACCGACTGCAATCAGTTTACAAATAATTGCTTTCTAATGTATAAATGCAGACAGATTGCCAACATGTTGCCATCAGTCTAAATGAGTCTTTATCAGTAAGGGCAGCTCCCGGGGGCTCAAGTCAATTGGCTGCCAGCTGGTTGTATTCTGGTTATATTCCTACAGAACAGGAAGGTTGCTGACTGACACCGGTCACTTTGCATTATTCTGTTGCATCATTCGTCCCAATTTATGTCCTCAAAATTTAACATTTGAGGACATAAATGGCAGTTTAAAAACTGTGATAAATTGCAGTATGTCATTGCAATACTCAGCATATCACAAAATGTTAAAAGTCGCAATCATGTAGTATTGTGTATAATAAGTGTTAATATTGTATTGTGGGGCGTAAAAATGAACTTTTCAAGTGCCAACCAGTCAAATTTGGTTTATTAAAATGCTCCATTGGTGCTCCTGGCCAAACTAATCACTTTACAAAAATGTCCAGAGAAAGCAAAGTAGCTGCTTATGTGTCCTGTCCATAAAACTAAACCTGATTATTTCAGTGAGTAATCACCCTGTGGTAAATGAACAAAGTTAGTAACAGGGAGCTAGCTGTGTTAGTGTTCCTTATGAGTGAATGTGCATGGCATAAGCACATGACGTTTTTATGTGGAAATCTTTTTTAATACGTTTATGAACTTCTCTCGATATGTCCACACTCTGATGCTGTGATTATTTCAAGGGTGCCAGACTCACCGAGAAGCGATATGACCAAAATAAATAAAATAACATAACATAATTGTAATATGCTTCATAAACTTCTTCAGGCGTTCTAGTGGTTTGGTTACTCTGTTTCGCACAGCAGGGAATCGAAAACATCCTAGCAAAGTCTTTTTTCAACCCCTGGAAATGCTAATATTTGCTAATTAGAAATAGAAGTAGTTTTCCAAATATTCATCAGTAGTGAGCAAGAAAAAAATTTAGCCTGATGATTACAATATATAAAAATGTAGTGCTGAATTTGTTAGAATTTATCTAGGAGGGCTCATTGGCTATATCTGTCAAGACACCTCACTGAAAATATCAACCTCAGGCTGGTGCTAGAGAAGAAGTCTGGGATCACTAATTAAGATGAAGATTCACAGTCTCAGAATTATGTGTTTGTCCTCCGTTTTGAGGTAATCTATCTGGATATTGACTTGTTACTAGAGAAGGGAAAATGTTGACCTGACAGTGGCACTAAATAAAAGTAGAAATGCATACATTTCTTCGTCCAGAACTGCTTCACCCATCTGAAATAAATGTCCAGTAAATTGACACGTGACATCACACGTGTGGAATGATCAGATCTGCAAACACCACAGTATGAATTTCAAATTGGATTTTCCAGGTCTGTGCCTTTGCTAATGGGTGTTGATATTATTTTCGGATTAAGCGAGACAGCGATGTGTGAGATTAGAGCATGACCACTGTAAAAAGAAAGAGATCCCTTTGGGAAAGTTCAAGCCATAAAGCTTGTCTCATCTCTGAGGGGAAATGAGGCATTAGATTGAGTTCCCGTTTTAGTCACCCAGTCCTAATGGGTCATCTATCCTGAGAATCTTGGAGTTGTTCTGCCAAAGCGGGATCACACAAGCTTTGCTTCTCCTCTCTCTCTCTGTCTTTTTGTCTGAGTCACTGTGAAGGTGACCAAGTAAAGAGAAAAACATCTTGAAACAGTCAAGCTATGTCCATCCATAGTTTTCATAGGATTCCAATGGGATGGTGACAGATTGTTACTGGATTTACAAATATTGCACTAATACAGAATTTGACCCTACACCACCCACTGGATCATCCATCCTCTACTGTAGAAGGCAGTACCATTTAACTGCGAACTTAGATTCATATACAGGGTGGGCCATTTATATGGATACACCGTAATAACATGGTGTGGTAGGACTTGACTTAAGCGGCCAAAGAAGTGCAGGAGACTGATGTTGTCCAGTGTAGCAAGTGATTTATTCACCATTTTGTGACCAAACAATATTTACAAAAAATAAATAAGAAACTCAATTCCATAATTAACTCAATTCAAATAAACATAACTGAACTTAAATCAACAGAAATTAAGGTCCTATGCACACAGCTACACTGACCTGGTCCTTTTCCTCTCTGAACACCTGCGTTCATCTGCTTAAATAGTCCACTTAACCAAACAATTTCTCCTCTGGACTATTCCATTCAGTAGGTAAGATGAACATTTTCATAATCAAACCTCTACTGCTACTCTTTACTGACAAAATAAACTCTGTTGTGTAATCAATACATATTACAACAATAAATCTATTTCTCCATAAACACTCTAAAATCAACTTTATTAAATTACAAGAATTCTTCCCCTTCTGCACTTGGTCTCTTCCTGTGACCTCAGATTAACCCAGAAGCTATAAATACAGGAAGTAAAACTACATTTCCTCCTTTTGTTTCTGGAAGACAGGTAGGTAAGGTAAGTTTAAACAAAACCAATTAACAGTTGAAATAAATAACATGTTAACTTAACAAACTTGTAGGAATTGATTTAAACCAAGATGTTATGGTACATAATCTGTAAAAGTGCAAAACATAAACAAACCCGGGATAGTAGATGTTTGCCTATCGCAGACTACATATGAAATA